>JBAJNP010013268.1:0-12334 GCA_036877545.1 Yasuhikotakia modesta | reverse complement strand
ATCTCAACGTTTATGCAGAACAACACATCCAGGCAAAACTCGTATCTTACAACAACACATTTCTCTGCAGAGTTTGGCTAACATCTGAACAACTTCAGCTCAGTCAAATTGTAAACTGTATTCAAATAACCAGAGACCCACAAATGTGTATGTAGTATTTCCAACCAACACAACAGTTCACAACAGGCAAGTTCTGCTCATGTCTGTTTATTTGACATGAAAATAACATGTCAAATATGTTATATTATTAACAAACCATTAACATTTTGTTTAAGAGTAATTCCTATTGGCATATCTTAGGCTATGATGTGGCTATTGTAAGTCTGTGTGTCATTAATACAGTGCAAGTATCGCATAAATTAGACATTTCTCTTTATTTGGTGAAAGAAAAGGTGGATATTTGTTCAGACTAAATGATATGTTACTCAAAGAATCTGGTACCTATAAACGTTTGGTCCAAATACAAGGTATTTTTAACTTTTTGGTAACGTTGTTTAAATACTTTATGCTAGTATAAATAAATTAATCCTTTTCAGAGCCACTTTCACAAATGCAAAATTGACAAATTCAGTGCAAGGAAATGTAGTATTTTGTGCCAAATGTCTTTGTAAGTAAACAATGTACTTGAAACTGGTCACCAGTGTGTGTTTGTGACTGACACTCTATTTCAAGACCACCTCCACAAAGCTTTACACAAACCTGTAAATACACACAACCTCTCACACACTCACTAATTTACAAACAAACACACAAACTGGGCATAAACGTGGACAAAAAGCAGGAATTTGGAGTTAGCATGCACAGGGTCTACGGCGGCCCCTCTGCCTGTGGGCTTGGCTACCGTTGAACTCAAACTTGGGGGCTAGATTGGGGGATCTGGAGCACAGCCCAGTGTTTTGAGTGAGATCTTTAAGAGCCGAGACAACAGCCAAGAACTTCAGACAGCTGCTTACGATGAGAGAATAACCAACAGGGAGACTGAAACACACACACACACTAACTGTGCACACACACACACACTAACTGTACACACACAAACACTACCAGTACACACAGACACACTAACTGTACACACACACACAAACACACTGACTGTACACACACACACAAAACTAATTGTACGCACACAAGCTGACGGCAGACTCAGAACGTGAAAAGAACCCCAGATGTTGTATAAGCGGCACCGTTAGCAGAACTATCCGCAGAACCCAGAACCCAGTGCCGTGTCAGCCGGACTAAAACGGCTTCAGCTGAGTAAGACTAAATGTTCCACTGAAGCAGAAAGAGGACAACCAAGGTCATACAGACTCAGTGTGTGAGAGTGTGTGTGTGTGTGTGTGTGTGTGTGTGTGTGTGTGTGTGTGTGTGTGTGTGTGTGTACAATAACAGCAATTCTAAAGCAATTTTCATACATTTCTAACAAAATTTTAACAAATTTAAGCTACTGTTTCATTCATAAGCCGTTTCTTAAGTTGACACTATAACACACACAGGGACATTTCAGTCTCTTATCCTGTTCTACACTAAAGCATTACTGAATTATTAACAGCAGTGTTGAGGAGAGACTTAGTTATGATGCATGAAGCAGTCTGTGTGAAAACTGTCATTAATAAAACAAACTGGGACACAACCACGTTCCCTCCGAGCGCATCCCAACACGCTAGACTGGAGAGTTCCTCTTGAAAACTGGGCTGCGTCCAAATGCAAACTTGAGTACATACTTTTCTGTGACATACATTTAAGTGCAAAGTGTTTATATATACCTATACCTGTGTCAGCAAAACCGAACCACAGATTCGGACGGAGTACGGTGTGAAACTGCAGAGCTCCACAAAACAAACAGCGATGACAAATGTACCACCAACAGGAAGTCACCTTCACACCAGACACGCTCTCTCACTTCTTCCTCACTTAATAACAACTCCTCCACACTGTTTATATTTAACACTTCTTCTCATATAAACACCTAAATAACATTTCAGCGATCCCAGCAGCTCCAAATGTCTCCCATCACTACAGGACCAAAAACACAGGAAGGGACGAGCCAAGATCCAGACAGACCCGGGACACCTGTTACTGACCGCTTAGTCCACGACCCTGTTACTCAAACACAAACTGTGGTTTCCAAACTACTGACTGGTCCATGCCAACAACATCTACTGAGCCTCAATGTGCCTGTAGGCATCTGCCCTAGCTTCTGAGGTGTCCCATCAACCTGTGATTTCATCTCAGCTCCACATGGGAACGTGTATGTCAGTTGTTTAATATCACTGCATTCCCTTCCTAGTGTCAAATCACTGTCTGAAAGGTAACAGAGGGACCGACCAGACCATAGACTGACCGTCTCAAAACGACACAAGTGAGGATGAGTGTGTGAAGAGGAAGAGGATCACTTGGAAACAACATAAGCAATAACATCTGAGTCAAACTACGTGTCAACCCGACACACAGCAGATCTGCTGTTGTTGTTATTATTATCACAACTAAAGCCATCGTAACACTCGTACTGTTATGATCCCTATTAAGTGCACTTGATAGGCACGCACTCGCGTCAAGTGCACCCGAGCGAAACCAAACGGCGGTACTTTTCAACAGCGACTATTGAGTGAACATGAACCGTTTAATTCGCACTTCACACAACAAACAGCCCGTGATATAACATATGAACGCTTCGTTTCTGACGAGAAGTAAGTTGTTTGTACTTACTCGGTGTGTGTCGTTTGTAAAGTCCGGTTAAGACGCCTCGTCAAGTTAAGCAGCAATCGCTCCTGCGTACCTCCACTTTGGTTTAAAAGGCAGAAAGTGAATAAAAAGCAATAAAAAGACCAGATTTGAACAATATGTTTACGTCCAAAGTGTTTTGCTTTGGGACGAAACGCCTCGTTACGATCCGCGTTCAACCGGGCAAGCGGAAGTAATCTGCATGGAGGCGGGACTTGAGAGAAATCCTTACATCTGATTGGCTGGGACGCGGTCAATCAAACGCCACACCTGCCCGTGCGGATTTGTGGTTTATTATAAGAGGTTTATTATAATTTATTATAAGTTTATTATAAATTATAAAGACGCTTTTTATTGTTGCTGTGAACGATGAGTTCGCCTCGTTTTCAGGCATGAAGGAACCGTTCTTGCGTTCGTTTAAGGATACCTGCCGTTCCTGCGCGTGACCGCCGTGGGTTTCTCCACGTGAATATGTCGCCTATCTTTAGTACCGTGGGTTGATCAGTCACAACGTGCTAGTGCTGGTCTCAATGGTTTAGCCTAGTGAGGGAACGAAGTAGCGACTGGTTTGACCGGTTTGCAAGCAATGCGGAATATCGAGATTGCAACTGGGGTTGAGTTTGTGAAAGAAAGAGAGAAAGAAAGAAAGACAGACAGGAGGTAAAGAGGCAATTCACACCTTCAAAAATATTAGTATAGCACCCTCTCGTGATCATAATATGATATTGACCTCCCTAGACACGTAATATAGTTCATAAAGTCATCGCTGTTGACTGATGACATAGCAAACTTTATTTTAACAGTGTAAAATAACGCAAATAATAATATGCAATGTAGAAAATAGACATTCACTGTGTGTCTATATATATATATATATATATATACTATTAATAAAGTGCAGTGCTGTGCTTGTGTTTATTAAACTACGGTGGAGTGTAAGTTAAAGGAACAAACGTTTAACTTTGTGCAATAACACAGGATTTAAGGTCTTTATTGCTCGTGAAATACAGTATGACCTGTCCACGTCTTTTGGCAGGAAGGCACAACATTTGCATGTAAAATGACAGCAATACCACCTTCATGCACACAGGTGGCCACAGGTGTTAAATTTATAAGAGCTTTATTCATCTTTTGTGGTCTGTCTTTATTAAATACAAATTTCAGACAGATTATTTAGCTTCTGCTCGGAAAATGCAACAAATATTACCTTTACAACAACAACAACCTCCATCTATAGACGCAAATAAAGCTACGCTCGGTGCTTGATCACGAAACTGCCCGACAGTAGCCGAAGCGAGCCGAAGTGTGTGTGTGTGTGTGTGTGTGTGTGTGTGTGTGTGTGTGTGTGTGTGTGTGTGTGTGTGTGAACCGAGGGCGCTGTAAGCAACAACCATTGAAATAACACACCGATCGGGTCGACGATAGCCCGCTGCAACGTTAACGATCAGTCGCCCGTATTTCCGGTCTGCTTCACACACACTAACCCGGCATTGATGGTAATGTATGCAAGGAAACAACCGAGACTCGGCGATGGGTAAACGGCTTTATTTGCACTTTGATTTTAATGCTTCGCGTTGACAATCCGCCATTTTTAGCCGAACCAAAATAAGTAGAAACTTGCAGAAGCCGATTCAGCTGTTGCGATTTCTGTCGTGCCCACAAATCTCGCGTTTAACCGTGTCTTTTTTTTCTCCTTATCGTTGTTTTTGTAGGTGCACCGACCGAAGGGATCCTCAGTCCTATCAGGTACATCCGAGATCAATACGATTATAAGGGGGTAAATCTAGCGCAGGCTTTAGGGGCAGCGTAGGCCTCAGTGGGTAAAACGCACGGAGAAGTGCCCCGTTCACCCCTTGCACGATTTAAAACGATGCACGCGTTTGGGTTTCACTTTATAAACGCAGACTTGGGTTGACAAAAGTCTCCGTCTCTGTCGAAACGATAACGTTGTGAGTTAGCGAGCTAGCAGGCTAACGTTAGCTCGCTAGCGGCGGTGTCGGGCCTGCTTTCAATACTCACGAAATGTTATTATTGTGCATTTAAGCTTATTGTGAGTCCAGTTAATGTGCAGATTGAATTGTTTGTAAACAAAGAGTGAACGATCATTGCTAGCGAGTTCAAACAAACGCAATAAAATAATGACAGGTGATGCATGTATGTAATATAGATGTAGATGCATGTGCATGTATGTAATATATATGTAGATGCATGTATGTAATGTAATATAGATGTAGATGCATGTGCATGTATGTAATATATATGTAGATGCATGTGCATGTATGTAATGTAATATAGATGTAGATGCATGTGCATGTCTGTAATGTAATATATATGTAGATGCATGTGCATGTATGTAATATATATGTAGATGCATGTGCATGTCTGTAATATATGTGCATGTCAAGGCTATTATTGTAGTGACAGGTGTGTGCACGTTAAAATACATTAAAATGCACAGCATGCCAGATTAAACGTGCGGTTGTCTTTTGACAGGCACTTAAATATTCATCCAAGAGCCACGCTGATCACCGGCACGACAGGATGCGGGACAGCAGCGACACAACCCCGCCGTGTAAGATGCTGCGGCGCTCGGACAGCCCGGAGAACAAACACATGGATGGCAAAGCCAGAATTGTCCAGCCACACCGGGGGAGAGACAGAGACGGAGGTAAAACTGGCAGACTCGCATCTTAAACTACTGACATCTAAAACTAAATCTGTTGTGTTTCTGCGTGAAGCTTTTAGGTGTCACTCGTTGCATGAATGTTTGCTGTATGATTGATGTCACCAGAGACAGGAGAGTTAAGGTTGCATCAAATACGGTTGTTTCTCAGTGTGGATTCATTTTTGCAGTTTTCTCTTATCAGATTTGGCCAAGAGAGACCTTGGTATTTACCTTTCGCACCTGAAGATTCAGCATTCGATAAAAATCTGTGTAACAAAGAGGTTTTTAAAGAGCTGTTGAGACGAGTTGCCGTCCATTTTTGAGAGCTTGTGTGAGCCTCAGTACTGATCGATTATTTTGTGTCCGTATCACCAAAATACTGTGATATCATTCCAGATTTGTTTTCACTCATCTTGCAAATTCTTCATGACCATTAAAAACTGGAAAGACTGCATGTTTTAAAAACTGGAAAGAGTGCATGTTTTAAATTAAAGTTTTAAATCTTTTGCTAGAATGATGTTTTATTTGACGTTCCTGCTGTTAAACTGACGATTGTTGGCTAAAGATTGTAACATTGAGACATCCAGCTATAACCCCACATATTTAGCAGAAGCGGATAAATGTTAAAGAGTTTGACAGATTATTGGAATTGTAAGTCAGGAATGAAGAGTGAAGTTCAGTGTTTGGGGAAAATTAATCGGCTGGCTGGCTTTGACGACATTAACACCTGCTATAAGGAACCGTTTGGGTGGTCTAAATGGGTAGACAGACGCAGACTTTGAGAAACGTTGTCTGAGGAATGTGATCATTAACGGTTATGAACGATTCAGTTTCTACATGTTCAGCTTTTGTCCTGATCCAAAACAAGGTCATCTGGTTTCTCACACCCATTGTTCCTGCTTTCAGAACTTACACAACGTTTTATCCAGACGTTCCCACACAAATGTCTTTATATTGTTACTGGTTCCATCCGTACGTCCATCTGCAGCTCGGCTAACTGTGGTCCTGTCAGTGTTTGTGGTTTGGGGAAACTAACTTTCTTCATCATGCTTCTATTTTGACTCTTGTTATAACTTTTTGGTCTTATGTAATCTGAACCTGATCTGATATCATTTCTGAGATACAATATTTTTGTTTTTCAGAGACCAGTGTGTCCCCTCAGGAGAACTCTCACAATCACAGCTCCAACTCCCATTCCAACCCCAACAAATCCTCAGACGCGGTATGTGCTGTTAATGCCTCAGTCCTCGTACCCGCAGCCTTCTGAAGACAGCAGAATATATCCACTGTTGTTTACGTTTATTTGTTAGTGACTTAATGTCAATGTAAGTGTTCTGTTCCCAGATGTTGAAGAAAACTGTCAGATTTACTGAGATGTTTTAGACTGCAGTGAGTCTTTTATGGTTTATTATTGGGATTTAACAGAATCTTTGGCAGGAACGGTGCTTTACTGTTAAACGTGTTGTGTGTCGGCCTCCCATGTGCAACCATCTGCTGCCCGTGTGCTGTAGATATCAGCACCGCTAGCTGAATTCAGATCTTAAAACGCTCTTTCACTCCACAGTCACGTTGAGGAGTTAAGATACAAACGTTGAAAAGTTCTTATTCGAAAAGCCTTGATAAATAGACAGCATCAATCCGCCATAAACCGTTTATGAATTCCAGCATAAATTGAGTCTGTTTAATATTAAAAGGATGTACATTCCAGATTTGTATCTGTCCTTGTGCCACCGCTGCGATTCAACGTTTTTTTTCTCTGTAAAACCTCTGCCACAATGTTAAGCTGGTTTGATGCTAAAGCTAATTTATGAAGTCACTTATCAAACCTGCTAAATCAGCTTCTAAAGATGTTTTGTTTCTTATTAAAGCTTGTAATTGTGTTCAAGGAAGTCGTTCGCCATACAAAGGACAAATTGTTTGTGGTTTGAAATGTGTAACACCTAAAATTGTGGCTTTGCACTAATGCATGCATGACGTAGTCGTGTTGCTAACTATGCTTGAGGTTTCTGTGCCTATAGGCTGTTGAGATAAGATTGAGGTGGATGGATTCTGCAGGCGATCCAAAATGACATGCGCTTGCATCAGGATTCTTCTGTACCATCTCCCTCCCTCTCTCTCTCTCTCTCTCTCTCTGCTCTGTTTTTTCTGTACATATTTCTAACACCAAGTCGTTTAGCTACAACCCCTTATCTCAGGGTTAAATCACAAACACCTTTTCATCTGTTCACTCGTTTAACATCTCCCGTCTTTTAAAGCGCTCCTGGTGTTCCTGCTGCTCACCTGTGGTTTTCCTTTCTCTCAGCCGTACGAGCCGGCAGACGATTGGTCGGAGCACATCAGTTCTTCAGGGAAGAAGTATTACTACAACTGCAGGACGGAGGTGTCGCAGTGGGAGAAACCTCGAGACTGGCTGGAGAGGTATGAAACGTCTCCACACGATTAGCAGAGAACATTTAGCATTTCCTCATAAAACCTACATTTTAATTGTAGCATTTTCCCGCTGTATCTTTCTGTTAGCATCGATGCTAAAGCCAGTATCCTCCTCGCATGACACAGATGCTAGTCGGCTACTAAGACCTGACAGCTAGTTTTGCTGAAGGGCTTTATATTTTTGTCTGATCTTCTGCCTCACGGCCGCGTAACATCTAATCTTACATTGAGAAGATGGTGGGGTTGTCTGCAGAGGCCGCTGTGATTTTTAAACCCTGTTTTGGTTTCCTCCAGAGAACAGAAGCAGAAAGAGACGACCAAGACGCCAGCGGTGGTCAACAGTTTCCCTAAAGACAGAGATTACAGACGTGAAGCCATGCAGCCCATATCTGTCAGTAAGTGTATCTGTCCTGACGCCTCATGTTTCCCTGAAGGCCTGATGATGGAATTCTTGTGTTTGTTTTCGGGTATTTTGCGTTTGTGAGGTTTTATTGATTTACTCATTTACACGTTGATGTTGACTTGCTCTGAAAGCTCTGAATGTTGTGTTTATATGTCTGATGTCTCTGCACCGCCCACCTGAAAGGACTCTGACACTGTTTGTCCACACGGGTGGGAGGCAACAGCAGATCTTTTCCACCTTTGTTGATTTTCTTGAAACGCTTCACATGTGTTTTGATGCGTGTTTTTTTTATCTAGAGTCTTTGGTTGCCATGGAGAAACCTTCCTCCCTCACCCCTTCATCTTCCTCGGCCGCTGTGACTGGATTGGTGAATTCGGCCAGCGGTTCCTCTGGCTCTACGGTCCCCGTGTCACCGGTGATGCAGTCGCCGGCCCCGCCCACTCTCCTCCAAGATCCCTCCCTCTTACGACAGCTCCTCCCAGCTCTTCAGACGGCCCTGCAGCTGAACAACGCCAGCGTAGACATGGGCAAGATAAATGAAGGTGAGACAAAGATGCGGTTAAGGTGTTTCATTGAGATAAGCAGGTAGCAGATGTGTTCATCCTAAGCCACCTACAGACAACATTACGTGTGTGGTGAAGTGAGATGCTCATTTCTGTTTTTAATGCATTTTAAAGGTGCATGTTTTATTACTCGGACTGTTTCTAACACTGTTGTGTGTGTGTCAGTTCTCACAGCCGCTGTAACTCAAGCTTCTCTGCAGTCCATCCTTCATAAGATGCTGACCATCGGTCCATCTGCCTTCAACGTCACAACGCTGCTGTCCCAGGCTGCTCAGATCTCCAGCCAAGGTACACACACTCACTCACTCACATACACACAAATACTCACTCACACACAAACACTCACACACACTCCTTATGCCTGTAAACACAATCCTGTGTCTCTTCTCCTGTCACGAGTCGTGTTGTGACCTGAACTTGAACTTCATAATTTGAGGTCATGTTTTTAGTTTGTTGACCTCAGATTGTGGTCTGAGCTCCTCGTACCAGCTGTGGGCTCATGAGTCAGCGTCCGCTAGCAGATGGGGTTGATAGCTTAGCCAGACACACACACACACATGTGACTTTCCTTAGACATAATGACTTCTATACTGTACAAACCGTGTTTCACCTCCTAAACATCTTCACATCTTCTCTCTGGTTTCCGGTGGAGCAGTCCAACAGTCCAGCCAGTCTCCCATGTCTCTGACGTCTGACGCCTCGTCTCCTCGCTCGTACGTGTCTCCCAGAATCAGCACCCCGCAAACCAACACAGCCCCCCTCAAACCGGCCCTCAGCAGCACACCTGTCTCTCAGAGCAAGGTGGGATGGTCATGTGACCAGCGAAAGTCTGGCAAGAACCGGACATGATAACACAGCATTCACACCCTCTCCCCTCTTCCTCAGATGAATGCTGTGACGGTTAAGTCCGGTCCGATCGCCCCGCTCTCGTCTCAGCAGACCCTCCCCACAGACAAGCATCAGGACAACGGCAGCTCCCCCCGGACGCTACAGAGACAGAGGTGAGAGAATGGTGATGATGTTTGGTGATGTTGGTGATGACTTGTGATGTTTGACTGACACCTTCTGGCTGTTTGCAGAACAGCGGCTCATTTTGATGACGCGTGAGACGAGTTGGGAATATTATAAGGGTCGCAACTAAATTTGATCTTGGCTTTAATTTTAACTCGCTTGATAAAAAGCCTCGTTTTTATTTAAGAAAGTCAAGTGCAAAACATTGTTTATTTTGAATTGCTTTACTGTAGTAGTACATGTTGTTTATTTTTGTTAACAAATATATTAACGTATTTCACTTTACAAATGGAGTTTATTTATTATTATTGTTATATATTATTATTATTTATTATCTGAAGACATTCATTCATTTCTCTGGTTCCAGCAGTCAGAGGAGTCCGTCTCCCGCCTCCAATCACGTCGGTAACAACAGCAGCAGCAGTAATAATAATGGAGCGGGTGTAGTCGGTGGAGCCATGCCTCCGGGCTCGGTACCGGCCGGATCCGCTGCGGGCAGAGCAACATGTTCCTTCACACCCACACTGGCCACACACTTCAACGAAAACCTCATCAAACATGTGCAGGGCTGGCAGGCCGAGCACGTGGAGAAACAGGTGCGAGAGGTTCTGCTGTCTAACTAACCCGCCATGTGTTTGCGTTGTGTTGCGTTGGTCGCGTTTGACGCGCTGCTCTCTGCTGCAGGCGTCGCGGCTGCGAGAGGAGGCCCACGCCATGGGCAGCATCTACATGTCTGAAAACTGCACAGAGCTGAAGAACTTGCGCTCGCTGGTGCGAGTGTGTGAGATCCAGGCCACGCTGCGCGAGCAGAGGTAACACTGTTTCTCACAGGAGCGTTAAGCGCGTTAGCTGTACACGCGCGCTAACCGTGTTGTTGTTTCTGTTCTCCGCAGGATACTGTTTCTGAGACAACAAATTAAAGAACTTGAAAAGTTGAAGAATCAAAACTCCTTCATGGTTTGAGGAACTGAGTTTGTGACGTGGTTTGAAACAGGAGGAGAAGAGGGGAAGGTGAACGACTGGGGAAACCCATTTCACACACGCGGAACCCTGGAGAACCGAAGTTCTGTGGCGTTTTGGTGTGGGCCCAGTCTTGCGTTAAACCAGCTGCAGCGAGGTGCTGTTTGAACTGATTGTGGGAAGGGGAGGGGTTGGAAAGCGATATCTGACCCAGGGGCGGAGTTTTGCCCCACCCACCCCATCCCTGTACATGTAGATCATTTGTAGATGTTATTTCCATGTTGTAAATATGTTTTGTAGATGAAGCCATGCCTATCAGAGCTTTTGACATCCAAATGTTAAACTAATCAATACAGAGGCAGACTGGGACTCCAAAACTACAACTGCAGATTTTAAACGAAAAACAACAACGACAAACGCTTCAGAAAATGTGCAAGACCTTCATGGAAAAGATGGAGTGGAAAATTTGTTGACACATTTGTTACCACAGCTGTGTACAAGCGTCCACCAGTTCATTCTGTCTGTGTGTGTGAAACTGGTAGTTAAGATGCACAGTTTGGTTAGTTCTGTTGTTTTCTCTGGTTGCACTATAAGGTTTTAGTCCCTCATGTTTGTCCCAGACGGTTCGGCTGCGCCCACCGTCGGCGCAGGAGGAAGAAAACGCAGATCGCTGCAGCTCGTCTCCAAACGTCCTGCGTTCCTGCAGTGCATTTTGACTTCCCCCTCTCTCTCTCTATCTCTTGCTCGCTCGCCCACAGCTGAAGAGACCTGGTTGTTCACCCAAAACCTTTCTCTCCGATTCTTTCCAGGTTATTTTTTTCTGTACCCTCGTTTCGTTTAAAAACTGTGCATAAAGGACAAGGAACGCGAGGCGACGCAGAGTTTAAAGCAGAGCTCATTCCTGTGTACAGCTGCACAGTAACAGTGAAGTTAAAGGTTTACTCAGTTGCAGTGATTGCCGGTCTGTCAGATACGTTGAATTCATAAGTTATTACCACAGGTTTCTCATTTGCATCCTGATGGGATGAACTGGGGAAAAGCGACACTGGGAAACAGAAACTGAGGGTCACTCAAGGGCTGGACATCAGCCCTGTTACGCCAGGGGGTCACCTGGGGTCAGAGTCAAATGTGAAATGTATGTATTGTAATAATAAACTATAATGCTAAACTATATTTTGTTGTGCCTTTTTTCTACTGCCATGTTTTCATGCGAGTTTATTGGTGTTTGTTGTGAAACTTAGATTAGTTGAATACAAGCAGCCACTAGAGGGCAGCGCTGTGTTACTTAAAATGACGTCCGTCCTCACAAACACAGTTTTAAATGTTAATTCACTGATATTTTAAGTTTAATATATAGTTTATCTTCAGCTTGCATGACTAACTTTAGTAAACTTTAGCATTTTTACATTAAATCATTTTATAATTCCTGGTTAAATCATTATTACTCCATAATAGCTGCCAACAGTAGTTAGTGGATTAGTGAAAAATCCTGAATTATTAAGTATAATGTTTTAGCAAATTATTTACTTTACATTGTGATTTTCCACATAAACTCATGCATCTGTCTGATCTCTGCATCTG
>JBAJNP010013267.1:0-12334 GCA_036877545.1 Yasuhikotakia modesta | reverse complement strand
TGAATCTAAAATATATGAAAGTCTAATGTTTATCAGTACATTACAGAAAATAATGAACTTTATCACAATATGCTAATTTTCTGAGAAGGACCTGTATATTACTTTAGCATATTAGCATTAGCATATATCAAGATTGCATTTGGCTTCTACCCAAACTGGCAAAGTGCATATGAGTTTCCTAGGTACCAACCTATAAATATTAAGCTATGACTTAGCTACAGGACCCAATTTATTAAACAGACCTTCCTGTTTTGTTTAATAATATAAAAAAAAACACAATCACCCTTCAAAGGTGAATTAAAACCATTGTGTGCTTCAAAAGGTAAAATGGTACATGACACTGCTACTGTAGATTTCTGGAGATTTTACCGACTCTGATCATATGTCATTAGACTGTCTGTTGGTCCTCTACTGTACCTTCAGTCCCAAGTCCAGTTCCTTTAATGATCTGTGGATCTCTGCCAGCAGCAGATTCATTCGCTCGCACTCCTGCAGACACACCAGGATGTAAGGGCTCCTCTCTGCTGTCTTACACATCAGTTCTGCCAGATTATATTCCTCAGGCAGTTTCTCCAGCATGTCATCCAGAACGCTCTTCACCTGACCGGAGAAGAACTGAGCATCAGCACTGACTCTCCAGTTAGAATGAACAAGAGATTTGCGGCCTTGAGTCCATATAACAGAACCTCACTTGTTCTTTAGAAAGATCTAAACTCTAATATCAACCAATGTAATATCAGTTCAAGAACCTTTACAATTTCCAAAGAATCATATAGTCAACTCAAGAACCCTATACAGTGAAAAATTGTTCTTTAATGAGGACACATGAAGAACCTTTAGTTTTATGAGTGAGAGATGTTCTCATGTAGAAAATGCAACAGTTAAGAACAAGCAGTTAAAGTTATTTCCAATAAGTTCTACTTGCTAAATATTGCAGTACCTTCTCCTCAATGCAATGTGATGTTCCTTCTCCTGTCCATGAGTCTTTTGGCTCGAGTTCCAGCAGGGTTTTGAAAAGTGCATCAGATGTGGCTGTCATCAGCTCAATCTCTGCATTAGCATGCATGCTATAGAGAGCAGGGCTCTCTGCAGGCAATCTGTCATCCACGTAGTTGTGATATCCAGCGTAGTCCAAATCAGGAGGAGCTGGAAAGCTGGGGCACAGAAACAGCTCCCCCTCAAACTAAAAAAAAGGATTAAACATTTAAATTGGCTAAAACTCTTTAAGGGACAGTTCATAAACTATCACAATTACACATGAAGCAAGACACTTAGAAGTTGTGTAAGGCTATGATCCTGGGTCCCCCATCATGCTGAATGACACCATGTAGACCATGAGATCAACACATCTTCTGTTTAAATAAAGAACTACCCAGTTGTTAAAAAGTGGTCACCATTTCCCCATATGCACAACCCCTTGCTAAGAAGCAACTCTCCTCAGAGCTGTGCTCACTAACTGATGAGGGTGTGAGCAGAATCGATAGCAGGGATTTGCGAGAGTAATGCAGCCCTGTGGAAGGGCTAAAGATAACTCAGTGATTGATGGCTGCTCATCCCAGGTCCTAATGAGAGTCTGTGAGGAAACATTTGGGCAGCATTGCCTGACCACTGCTGGAACACTGCCCATATCACCCTGAACAAAGACACTCAAGTGCAAACACAAAGTGTCATTAAAGTTCACTATATATTCAGCAAATACACACAAAAATATGCAAATCAAATACTTCTGTAGTCATCTGTGGGTGATGATATCATAGTTTGTTAATTGAATCCAAAATATTATGGGTTTTTACGTTCCTATACTTATATTCCTATCCTTCCATCCATCCATCCATCCATCCATCTAATCTTTACAAGCCAAATGAATGTAATGCAATGCAATGCACATCCTCACCACTAGATAGCCCCATACAGCTATAAACAGCACATTAAATCATTTCTGAACCTTCACATCCACTTAAAAACTGTTAATATATTTAATTCTAAATAATAAAAAAACATATTTGTCAAATAATATTTTGTCTTTTGTCATTTTTCAGAGTGAATCCAAAACTCTGTACCGTTTTAATGATATTGCCTCCTCAGCATTAATAGCTCTAGCTGTTAAATTATTTAAGTTGTTGTTTTTGTAAATTATTTAGAATGTATTAACTAGATGAATAAAAGTGTCAGTTGTAATATTATCTCTTGGTAAAGGGTCTCTGTATGAATGTGAAAGCTTCTTTCTTCAACAAAAGTGATGTGGGAAAAAAATAATAGTATTCAGGTGTGGGGTGCTACCATCTTAGGATTGATGAACTCCTGCAGGTAAGTACGGCACAGCTTCCTGTCCCACTCATCAGTGATGTGTCCTCCATAGATGATCTCCCCAAACAGATAACACAGATCCTCCCATGGTACCTAAAACACACACACATGCTTATCTAAATGGTGACCTTATACAAATACAATACAACTATCTAGGGTTATTCCAGCTATATCTATATATAAATATAGATATAAATATAGATACAGAAAGACACAAACCTTTCATCAAATCCTAGAATAACATACAGTGGTGCTTTTCTTTTGAAACAGCTTAGAACACAACATTTATCTTTCATGCAGGATAATCTACATCATCCATTATTTCAGCTCAAGATCTTTGTGAACTTGTGCTGTGTTTGGCTAGCATCTGACCTGAGAAGTAAGCGTTTGATGAGTAATTGTAAAGGAGAGAAGAACTAGGGACTGCATCTTATAACCGATGACAGACGCTATAGAGGTTCACCATCATTTGTACCTGTATTGTTTTGCAAATTGTGTCTTTCATCAGCTCTAATTGCAGTGATCACTTATAAAGCGTTGTAAGGTGTCAAGCACAACACGTGTAATTACATTTAGCATGACGCTTCATTTGCCGCCTAATGAGTCCTCAGTGTACGCACATACAGGTTACTGTTTAGTTAACATAATGAAGGACATTCGCTTTTTGAGGGCAGGGGCAAAATCTACAGCCGATATAATTGGTTGTGACCAGAGTAATGCAGGGAAGAAATGCACGGTGTCTGTTCTCTTTGTGTGAAGAAATTACACAGTGCTGGTGTTAAACGGAGATGAGGCTTTAACAAAAGAACATTTCTTTCTTTTACAAGCAGTTCAGAGTTAGTCAGTGAAACTTCTGATGCAGGTCTGATGCAGTTTGAATGTTTGTGTTTCATTTTCTGGCTGTGAAATAGGCACAATTAACCACATATTTTTAACACATGCTTCTGTTTGTTTAAACAAGGACTAAACTTTCTTACAACTGTAAATATAATGGCACAGTAATGAATTCACAATGGGCATTCCAGTTCACATATATTAATTTTTCTGTACATTGTAATGCTGTACAGTCTTGTGACTACATGACACACTATTCTATTTATTAATTCTACACACCAGTCTATTTATTAATATAATGCCTTGACCCACAGCACCATTGAAAGTGCATTTTGCAATTTACTCTTAATGACCTACAAAAACTAAAATAGTGATGGCATCATTATATTATTTTGTATGTAATAACTGAACTCTTACTTTAGCATTTGCCTCCAGGTAGTTGTACAGCACACTGCTGGAGATTGTGAGGTCTCCACTATTGAATGGGTAAGTGTGGTTCCAGCCCTGAGGCCCAAACCTCCTCCTCTCACTCACACACGCATGAAAATAACAGAGTGAGAAAAGAAGCCCTTTAAACTCCTGCTCATGAGAACACAGTTCCAGAGTGTCCTGTAGAATCAAAACAAACAATCATTATTCATTGGGATTTGATACTACAGTCTAATGAACAGCAAAGCAAAGTCTAATGAAGACCCATTCATACCATGAAAACCCCCAAAGTTCATTAAAGACATTGAAAGCTATAAGCTATAGGTAGTAGGATAAGTTCTAGAGGGCCAAAGGTTCATCTAAATGTTCTAAACTTCTGACCAACACCTGTCCAATAGTACTTAAAAGATACCACTAACAATATTATGGCCCTAAAAACCATCATAGAAATACAGTCACTTAGAGCACATAAAATAACACAACAGTTTGCTGGTGTAGAAGTGTGTGGAGACCTGGGTAAAGTTGTCCAGAGCTGCATGCAGGCTGGAGCTTAGGCCGGTGGGCGGTTCAGTGGTGAGTTTGAGAGAGTTCTCCAGCATGCTGCTGGGAATGACGTGTTCATGGGCACTGGTGGCTGGTTCTCCACTCATAAACACTCTGAAGTTTGAGTGAGCATTTCTGCCTGTTCTATCCAACAGCTCCTCCAGACGACCCAACCACCCTGCCAGCAGGTGAACATTCTAAAGAAATAAATAACAGTGTACATGTAATGCACACAAACTATACTGCTGCAGTGACATTATTAGCCATAGGCATGACATTGCATGCATCACATCACATTGCACATTTGGTACGATAATGTCAAACATAAATCTAATTATTTTTTACTTTATTAGCACAACCTCTTTTATAAAATTTAACTTAAACGTAATGCCATCCTCAACAGAGCAAGATATCTACGGTAAATAAGACTATTGTTTTATCTAAAAAAATCGTGCAGATACGGAGAAATGGAAACAGGTCTGTAATTTGCTTTTTCTAAACCAGCTAAAAATTTGTTAAGATAGGATTTCTCCAAAAAGTGTAGAAACTGCACAAAACTCAATGCTATCAAATAATTAATCTTTCAGGGCATCCCAGCCAGCCCAACAAAGCACAAATAATCCAACCAATGGTGTGATTTGGAACTAACTTTTGGTTACCTGTTTAAAAAACATAACTGTTTAAAAAAATCATTATTTTTGCAGTTCTGTTTGGAAATGTTACTGGGACAGAAATAACACATCACCTTTATGTAAACAACACTTCATATGAAGTGTCACAATTCATTTGACATTAATTGCATTTGTAGTTCCAATATTTCCAATAATCTGTGCACTTTTATTTTAACTCATCTTACGTTTATCATAAGTTTAAAGGGTAGATGTTTCACCTGCAGTATGACCCAATGTCCTCTGACAGCTGCAGTCTCCAGTGCTCTCTCTGCCACACTCTCTTGACCTTGACCTAAGGACACATTATGAAGGTTCCCCATGTCTGTGGTAAAGCCCATCTTGAATCCTAGTAAATGGATATTGTATAGTTAACACTGGAATTATGCTGCAAGGTGACATGTACAGTCTTGTTAAAGGTTTTTCTGTGTACCAAGTTTCTCTACATCTTTGAGGGGGTTGACTCCAGGAGACAGGATGAAGAACACTGGTGTTGAAGGCCCACACTCCTCATAACATTTTTCAAACTCCGTTTGATCAACATCCACATACTTGGAGCCTAAACTCTCCTCAATAAAATTTCTGTTATAGTGCACAAAACATACACAACTGACCGTAAACTAAAGCAACAGTTGTAACTAAAGCGACATACAGAGCATTTAGGCATTATACTGTATCCGTATTCCCTGGGAATCAAACCCATGATCTTAGTGTTGCGAGCACCATGCTGTATCAGTTAAGCTACAGGAAAGTCTGTAGCTTATCAAAATTATAAGATTTAAGGAGCTTATAATTTGTAAATTAAACCTGGTCAATTTTCTGTCAAGTGTCTGACTCTTATTGGTTGCTTTCAGAAGCATATATATATATATATATACACATTACCTGAGCGCATAGGTCAATCTGTCAGGCCGAATAGCTCTGAGAATGATGAGTTTTTGGAGAGGGCTCTTGTTCTTCCAGTCCAGAGGGAGACGTTCTCTTTCTGGACATTCTGACTCTACCAGTTTCCTCCAACGTTTGGAAGAACCCTCCACATCCCTGTCCAGCCCCTTGAATGTATCCAGCAAGGACAAGCTCTGTGGTCACATTAGATATTAGGTATATACAAATGTATTTATATACAAATACTGACAACTCTTCCCAACTCTTTCTTTAAAGTTTGGCAGTTCTTCAGTAATTTACTAGTCACAAAACTGTAGTATACTTTTAGTTTACATTAGAAGATTTATTTTAAAAGTGACCATTTTCCAAAGGAAAACACTAAATAACTAAATACATCAAAGACAGTAAATTCCAGTCGTTGCCAGTTCTTACCCTGATGGCGCCCCATGCTTGTGGAGACAGAAAGCTGACAGGACTGCTCTGACAAACTTCTACAGGAAACCGTAACAGAAGCTCCAGGTCGTGAGGCTCCACAGATCCTCTCGTCAGGAGAATCTAAATGAATATGCAGAGAGGGCAGAAGTAATGAAGACATTAGACCTAAGGTCTGTTGAATGCAGATGTCTCCATCCATCCATCAGAGAAGGACAAGCAGTTCTTCAAAACAGCTTTATTCTGTTTGATGTGGACATGTGAAGGACAGGTGGTGGAGACAGACAGCAGCAAAGAAAACAGGTGCTGGCCTGACAGGTATTTGCATTCTGCCACCATGACCCACCCTCCTGTCAGAGCTGTTCAGCTGAGGAGAAGAGTTCCCAGGCTTAATCAATAGGAAAGGAACCGCCTGTACTGACAAGCCCTAATGCAACCTAATGTTAGGGCAGAAAAGTGGAGTGATTGATGGCGAAGACGAAGTGCAGGAGGAGGACTGCAAGAGGTGCTGGTGGGTGGATGGGAGATGTCCCAGCCCGCTCACCTGGAGAGCGGTGTGGGTGAGGAAGGAAAGCCGGTCCCTCTGGAAGAGGCCCTGGCAGGTGTATTGCAGGGCTGAATGGGTGATGGTCTCAGTGAGAGATGAGACACGTGTTGACACATCTACATGTGGTGGGGCTCTCTCGATGGCTTTCAGGAACACTTTGTTAAAGGCCTTTAATGTAAAATACAGAACATTAAATTTACCCTAAAGAGTAAATAGTACATTTTAAACATACTGCATAGAATATAATTTACATTTATGCATTTAGCAGATGCTTTTATCCAAAGCGGCTTTCAAATGAAGGAACAGAATGTATAATAACTAGAATGTCTACATTGTGTTTACATTTTAATTATATATAGAACTGAATCAACAACACTGAGTACGTTAACAAAATTTACAGTTACATTTTCACTTTCTACAGTGTTGTGCGTTACCTCAAGGGAGTATTGATACATGGGGTTGATGTTATGCAGTTCTTTAATGGTGAAGTACATCAGTGTGGCTCTTTTAGCTGCCGGCCTGTACAGATCTCGCGCCTCATTGATCTTGATCTCATTCTCTCTTGCTGCAACAGCCTGTGGACACCACACACCACTGAATCCCATTTAAAGGTGCTTGTGAAGCAAGCGACTTTTATATAAGTTAATGTAGCATAGAATTGTTCAGTTAATCTTAAAAAAGTGTCTGTGTACTTTGTTGTGGATCTGTTTAGCTGTGTTCTTGGTATGTTCCAGCTGTTCCACTAAAGCCGTATCTTGCAAGAAGTTTCCCTCAGCTGTTGACAGTCTACACAGCACCTCGTCTTCCAGCCTCTTCAGCTCAATCTGACACATGTTCTGCTGAGTGCTCAACTCCAACTGGAGGAATTGTGGGAAATATCAGTTTGACTTGTGGTTATGTCATGTCTGTTAGCATGTCTGTTAGCATATGTGGATGATGGAATGGTAATATTTAAATAATTTAAATATTGCATTTCTTATCATCCTTTGAAACTGATAACAGCCATTTTGACTGACTGACCTTTAATGTCTCCAGCTTGGGCCTTTCATGTGTGACCACTTGCCCCAGGAGCTGCTCCTCCAGGCCAGCAGGTGTCACTGTGAAGTTTATAAGTGTGGTCTGTGCCTGCAGCTCCGGGGGAAAGTGCGGGTTGGCTTGCTTAGTGTGTAGAACGAGGCGAAAACCACTGTTAAACTCACACTCCTTATCACCCAGTCTGATGTACCTGCACAACAATATATCTTATTCATGCACTGACACAACTACAATAAATATACTCAACAATATCTGGTTATGGGCATCTAGCATCTACGATAAGAGCTGAAAAGACTGTTACACCCGCACTAGACATCAGTACCACCAACTGTCTAATTGAAGCAAATAGAGAAAGATGACAAATGCTCCCAACAGCCACCACAGGCAAAAGCTGTTATATAAAACTGGAAGACAATATTCCCAGCAGCCAATACTTATTCCAATCTGCATTTCAATTAAATCAAGCTTGAATGACAAAACATGGAGGCTTTTAATTTTTCTCTAATTAGCCATCTCCCATGAGCCAGCGCAACAACTTGTGCCAAAGTTTCTGCCAAACCCAGGTCCGCTTCAGCTCTACATCTTCAAAAGATGGAATTAATGTACTATTGATAGAACCATTACTTCACCAAATTAAAGTCCCAGCTGATGGATCGGCTCATGCCCCTCCATTAGACACGAGAGGAATAATTAGTATTCATTACTTCACACTCAGCAACATTCCAATTATTAATGAACTTCAGCCAGAAAGCCACATCAGATCCATCATGGCTGCCGCAGCCGGGCTGGATTAATCACAGGCATGGACTGGACTGTGGGTCAGGCACTGGAATATGCTCATAATTAAATTAAACATTGGGCCGTGGCTATGGGTCAAAAAGGGACACTGCAGGTGTCCCTGAGTTGCAATGCTACAAGGACAACAGACTTGTTTAATAAGTGCTGAGAAATGAATAACATACTGGATAACAGACACAGAACACAAAACTGAGGGGTGCTGTTTCTATTTACATATTTAGTAAAGACCCAAGTTTGAGAACGACCTGGGGAAATGCATTAAACAAAAACACAGTTCCATATTAAACATAACCAAAAATATAATATAATATAATATAATATAATATAATATAATATAATATAATATAATATAATATAATTGCTGTTTTCTAGAGAATTAAAACACACTGTCTGCTTGAAACTGATCCGTATTCAACACACATAAAGAAAAAGAGCAAACAAACCCACATTTATCAGCTTCTGTGAGTGCAGAATCAATACCTATGCCTTCAGCTCTATTCAAATCACACTACACTAATTCATCTTCCATTCCAATTTCATACAGTCACAGCAAACTTAAAACTATTAAACTGGATCCACTGGTTATTATACCTTTAAGCTTCCTCAACAACACATGTAATGCTAAATTACACACCTTGAATGCACTATTGGGAGTTTGCCAAATGCATAAATGTAAATGTACTGTAAACATGTCAATACACAGATTCTAAAGAGGTTACAGATATTCAGTGGTGACAAAACTTGCCTTCCTTTCTTTAGGGTCTGTCTTCCTAGCAGGGGTTCTAGGAGAGGGTCCACGGCCTCCTTCATGTTTTCAATCAGGACCACCTCACCACAGGCCAAAGCTTGTTCAATCACATCTAGATATCTGTAAGATGAAAATAACAGTACAGTTCACCTACAAAACTTGTTTTCTATGTAATTATTATATATGGCCTCATTTAAAGATTATTTTTAAACAATGCAAAACCAATGAAATAAACTACGAAGGTGAAAAGGTGGTTGATAGTTAAAAGTAGAACTAAAATAGTTCACTTACAGCATCTAAAGTTTGCACCCTTATACAGTCATACAATACATAATACATTGTAACCTAAAATCTAAGCTAAAATCCTTGATTTTCCATATAGGTTAATAAGTGTTCAAATTTCTGTAATAATGTTAATTGATCAAACTAAATCACCCTTTCTGGCCATACTGCAGCACCCTCATGTTGGGTCCATACAGGCTCTGCATCCACTTGCTGGCCTGCAGCTGAGGATCCACGATCAGAGGCCATCGCTGGCTGGCCATCAGGATGGCTGCGTTTTCAACGGACAGTCGATCAGCTGGCAGGCCCTGGTTGTGCCAGGCTGCCACGGCGGCATAGTCAGTCAGAGTAAGTACGGGGTCCAGACTGGCTGACAGCGGGATGGGGGTCTGGATGAAGAGGTGTGAGGGAAGGAGGGCAGACAGTGATGCTATTCAGTTCAACGCTCTGCTGGAGAGCAGACACAGATCGCTCAAGAGGAAACACTGGGCCAAAAACTGATAACCTTGAGAAGGCTATAATATAACAATGTTATATTTTGTTACAGTATATAACAATATAATTAGCAATTGCTAACTTGCTATTTAACTATTTATGCAACAGTAAGGCAGTAACAAGAGCAACTGTAAAGCACAAAAAACTGAGAAATGGAAACGGTTGGCAGGAATTGTACTTGTAGTTCTTGGAGAAAAGGAATCAGTGAGTCGTGGAGGAGCTGATGTCGATACGGCTGAGTGAAGTAGCCGGCGTATGAGACGAAGGCGGAGGCCAGGAGAACATCTCCACACAGGTTCTTCAGCTGAGACTCCAGCTCCTGCTCTCCTTCTGACCAGCGCACATTCTCTGCCTGGAGAGAGTAATTCAGAAACATCAGGAATAAAAAAAACATGATCTCTATAACAGTACAGTTCTACATTTTAAAGATGTTAAATATTAAAATACAAATTTTATATCATAATTAAAGATGTAGTGTATAATTTCTCAAGCAGCAACATCAACAAATAGAACTGCAAAAAATGTCCATATGGTCCTACAAAATGTTTTTTATCTAAGCAGCAGCACTGTGGCACCTTAAGAGAAATCAGGGGATGGGTGTCTCTTGTGGTAAAATATCACAATACTACTGTCTGAATTAAAAAAAACTAAAACAGAGGAAAGGAGGAAAAAAGGGTGCATTATAATCCAAAATCTTGTCCTCAGACCCAAAGATAAACCTCAGTCTGCTGCCTCTGTCCTCCCAATTGATCATAAACACAGACACAACATAAGCCATAATGTATACAGTCACAATTTACCTAAACTGGCTTTGAAAGTTTAGTTACATTTTCACAGCATCAATTCAGCACTTCAATAATATCGCAAAGATGCTCCTGTGACGATAAATCTTCACTGACATCGCCTTTGCGGGGGCCGAGCTTCCAGAACATGTCGCAAATAAAATCTCGGACAGTTAAAAATCACTATAATTTTATCCTAATGCATTATGGATTACTTGGAATATCACTCAGTTCTAGGTGAAACGTTTTTTAATTTCCAACAGCTGTTAAGGCACTGAGATAAGTTAATGATTACATATAGACAGGCTGATTTATTAGTCTAAACACTATTGCTTTCAGGTCAATGACATCAAGACAAATAATTTGTCTTGATATGTTTAAAAGCCAAGCTGTCCTATTGTAAAACTACTCATTTCTCTAAAAGAGAAAGTCGAACGTTTTAAATAAAAGCACTAAAAGAAACATTACAGTCTTTTTTTGCATTAATAGCGGTAAAGATTTTAGATAATCTCATACATTATTAATGCTAGATGAAGGAAAAGATTGTCAAAATAATCGAAAGTTCATTTATTAATGTTATGGTACATGTAAACACAAAACCTGTTATTTCCTCATAAACTAATTATCCTGCCTGTAATGTGAGCCAGATTCAGGAAAATGGACAACAGATGAATATGTGCCCTTCTTTCCTTGTTGTCCTAAGACTGGCATCTGGCCATTGAGCCTCTTGCTCCGATCAATGGTGCATTTGCTGTGATGTGCCCTTTCCTTCCGGGTGCTCAATTTCAGTGTCTGGCCAAACATTTAAGCTGCAGCTACCTCCTCTTTGAGTGAAGCCAAGCTCATGTTGAGATTAGGTCTGTTGGTCTGTGGTCCCCTATACCCAAACCCACTCCCCTCACAGACACCCAGTACCTGCAGGCCTCCCACCAGCCGATTGGCCAGCTCAATGGTCTGGCTGGTGCGTGTCACTTCCTGCTGGCAGTGCAGTTTCTCAGTCGCCGCCCTCTCAAACTGAGCTGTTAGGCTTTGCAGGTGCCTGTCCAGATCCTACAAGCAAGTGATTTATATTAGCACTACTGAGCGTACTTATCTGCATCACATACAGTATGAAATAAAGTTATCCTGCATGGATGGTCCAGTGTTTTTAAATGATTGGTTATTAAAATTTAAGTTGAAGTATAAAGGAAATTAAATTATAATACCTTTACTAAATGACATGACAGATACAGTAAAATGGGTCTACAGATAAGACAGCACTGGAAATTTATTTTGTGGATGCCTTCAGACATTGGTGCTCATTATGTTTGTTAAACTATCATATTTCCTCATTACCCTTATGGAATTAGAAGCGTTAGAAATGACTCACTTCCAGTTTCTTCCTCACGCCAAGCAGTTTGGTTGTAGCAGACTCCAGTTCATCAGTAGCTTGAGCCAGAGCCAGACGCTTTGGAGCAACCTCACAGTACACCTGGAGACGTCACATTAATGAAAAATGTCTGCTTGTAACTTTGACAGAAGAAAAACAATGTAGCTTACAGTCTATGAC
>JBAJNP010013266.1:0-12337 GCA_036877545.1 Yasuhikotakia modesta | reverse complement strand
TCTCTCTCTCTCTCTCTCTCTCTCTCTCTCTCTCTCTCTCTCTCTCTCTCTCTCTCTCTCTCTCTCTCTCTCTCTCTCTCTCTCTCTCTCTCTCTCTGTCTCTATGCTTAGACTTGTTTCATAAATATCTTAAATCATACAGCTTGTTTAGAAGAGCTGTGCTTTTCTAACTAATCAGTCTCACAATTTTCGCCTGGTGGGCAAAAAGCAACCAAAAATCACATGAAATTACATTTTTCCACACATATCTAGAAATCATAATATCATGGAGGCTTCGGGGCTCTGTTTGCTTAGGCTAGTAGCAAACTATCCAGAAATCTCTCACAACTGTATAACAACATAAAAACACACAACACATTAACTGCCAGGCAACCACCCAGAACACTCTAGCCTTGAATCACAGTGAATGCAACACTGTGCTACTTTCATTTTGTTTAGAAAATAAAGAAATCAAGTCTTCTGTTAGTGTTTGTCTTCCATAACGCTGTGATTAGAGAACACAGCACAAATGAACTGAATCTGTAAAGACAGATTTGCAGTGATTGCCAGTGGTTGAGTTTTAAACCTCATCAGGGATGTGAATTGCTTTAAGTGAATCATATTGAAAAGACAAGGTGGATTTAAAACTGCAAAGAATATTGTGTTATGCAGGAGATAATGAAATGCACACGATTAAGACAGATTGCTTGTCTGATGTTGTACGTTGATCATTTGCAGTGAAGGCCTGAAAGTTTTCACCAGCATCTAGTTTATTTGGTTTTACTGCTACATTGAAAGTGTCATATGAAATAAGCTTGGCAGATATTTTCCATTAGGCAGAAATCACCAAACATGTAGCGGTGACCTTCGTACACTTCCAGTCTGTGGTAATGAAATGCTTTTATATGAATCATTGGCTTATATTTATTTTATGATCAGTGAACAAGGGCGATGTTTCTAAAGTTTTCATATTTGAGTTCCAGAACTCGTTTATAGACTGAATTCCCCTTTATGTGAGCGTGTCTGTTCACATCCTGTTAAATGCAGACACTGCTCTGAGTTCACATGGCTTTGATATTTACTAGTTTGTTTGAAGATTAAACCTGATGAATAACTGCATGGCCTGTCGTACACGAGACTGCAAATACCGGCGAGCGTCTCAGCCCCAGCTGTTTATATCAGGCAAGGTCCTCCTCATTTAAAGGTGACAGTAACAAGCAGGATGTGTTGACAGTGTCGACATCTCTGTAACAATAACAAAGACTAGAGACCTTAAAGCCAGTCAGTGTTTATTATGTTTATACTGGTGGTAACAAAGACAGATGAATGCATCAGTCTATGACTTTAAGTGCATGAAAATAATGGTGTGTGTGTGTGTGTGGATTGTGTGGATTAAAGAGTGAATTCCTCAGAGCAGACAGAAAAATTCTTTAATGAAATGAATAAATTGCCGTGCGTTGCCAATATATCACACCCACACCCAATTTCAGGTCTCTGTACTCCAGATAAGACAATACATTAACATTACATTACATTAAAAGACATTACATTACCCACCATTCTTCCACAATCACAGAAAAACAGCAGATTCCATACATCCAACGGTTTGAAGATCAAACCAGCATGGATGGAGGGAACAAAATTGGCTTATTCCAGCACTGTTT
Source organism: Yasuhikotakia modesta (assembly GCA_036877545.1). Classification (NCBI taxonomy): domain Eukaryota; kingdom Metazoa; phylum Chordata; class Actinopteri; order Cypriniformes; family Botiidae; genus Yasuhikotakia; species Yasuhikotakia modesta. The sequence goes on along the minus strand of JBAJNP010013266.1, from coordinate 10,694 downwards.
GTTTCTTCACACTGTACTGGCAGTGGCAGTAATGCCTCCTTGCTCTGACAGCCGGGAAACTGGCAGCTCACCATAAGAAAGCATAATTCCTGTAGAGTTTTCACAGTGCACAGGTGAAACAGAAGATCGTCACTTCAGTTTTTACAAATATGGCAGAACTTTGCTTTTATCAAAGCAATTGCAATGCCAACATCATATTTCGGAGGTTTTGTTTGATGCCTGAATCCGAGGAAAATCAGCTTTAACGGAAGGTTACGCAGAGCCATGCCGTACTAAACCTGTAAGACCAGGAACTGAGGTTTTCACTGGTGCTCCTGCTCAGCTGAAATCTGCAGGTGAAATTACACTTGAAATGTAAAGTGTCCACAGGGGGTGTGAATGATTGCAGGTTGAGTCAGGTTGTGTAATGCTGCTATTTAAATGATGTCAACACATAGCAGGATGTTACGTGAACTTATTGTTAATAGATATATAATCCTACTACTGTGCACTCAATTGCTTTAGTTAGAGGCACAGCAACAGTAAATATTGAGTTTTTGTATTATGTGTTTAATGGTGTTGTGAACTATGATGTTGTGCATCTATCTGTTTGGAAATGTCTGTCTGTACACACACACATACACACACACATACATATATGCATATTTTCTTGTGTGTGTATTCGTACCTATATACATCATACATTTTTACACACACACACACATATATATATACACACACACATCAGAATTGTTTAAACAGTAACATAGTTTTTAAACAAATCACTTTGGATGTTTAGTGGGGAAGTTAATATTACAGACTTAATATTAACTTTCCAGACTTGCAGACTTGTACTCTCTAGTTACAGACTTGTACTCTCTAGCTAGCAGCACTGACAGCATTAGAGTTCACAATGTTTAATAAAGATTCAGAGACCAGAACAGTTATAAGATGATGAATTTATAGGAGATTAAAATGATGGAGGTCTCCTGTTATAAAAACAAATCCCACCCAGAGGCTTAAGTGTCGCTAACAAAACTCTGAAAATCAAGTATAATACCCAAAACCACAAACCTTGCAAACTTTGGTAAATCCAGTTATTAGTTCTTCCTCTGAAGCTTTTATCGTAGCAGCCCGGGACCTTTATTTCCCAGAAGACCCAGAAACCTGTGCGACCCATCCGCTAAAGTTGCACAGCAGCCAGCCAATCAGATTACAGCTTGCCAGTTTCTGTGTGTATTGTACATCTGGCAGTGCAAACAATCTCTGGGAAACCAAAGTGTGTTTTAAACTGTTCAATTCTGTCTTTTATCTGTTTCCTCGCAGCTACACTCGGCACTCTGGACTTCAGCCTGCTTTACGATCAGGAGAACAACGCTCTGCACTGCACTATCAACAAAGCCAAGGTAAGAAGCTCAGGTGTTCTGAGTGTAAGAACATACTGCAAATGTTACACTAACTCATGCACCCATTTGTGCTGCCTTTGACAACCCGGTATGTTCAGTATAATACAGTGCAGTATAATTCAGTCAAACAGTATTTTCAAGATAATACTTCCTAAAACTCTTATCTTTTGCTAGTCAGGTTCCTGTAAAGTTGTCTATGAAGTTGTGAAGTGAACAGTTTTGCACAGCTCTCTGTGTTATGGGGAATGCTGTACTCTGGGGATATCTTTGTGCTGTTCTCTCTGTTGCCGTGTGGGAGGAATTCCCCTGACGACAGACTGCTGCTAGCATCTGTTGCTGTCTGTTTTGCTTAGCATTCAGTCTAGGCCGGCTTTGTCCCCCAGCAGCAAGCTAAAAGCAATCTCTCTGTCTCTCTTTTTCTAATGCTGTTTCTCTCACTCAGCTTCTGTATCTCCATGGCCTTTAGCACAAAAACACACCAATGAAAGCTCAGCACTTCAACCGCTTCCTGTTTTTGATTAATTTTATGCATTATTTACAGAAACCCTTCTGTTTAAATAACGTAAGGTTTTCCCTTTTGACTGAAGTTCCTTAAATTTTGTTCTTCCCTCGAACACCTTTTATATAAAGACTACTTTTCAGAATCCACTTAATTTCTGAAATTGCAGTTTTGCACATCCCCATTTAGAGAGTTTAAGAGTTTATTTCTCACAGCAAATATATTTACTGACTTTTGTAGCTGTTGCACTTTGTAAGTCAAAAGAATATTTTTTTAAAACTTTGCTTACAAACTTAACACCTTTCACTATCAATTCAATAACACAAATACTGTGATTTTTGAAGCTGAGGGCTTTCAGACAGCGTTAATATTTGTGGAACGAGAGCCACTAATCTAGTCTCTCCCTGTTTCTTTTCATCTATTTTTGTTTTTTACACTTAACTGTCACTGGTGACATCTAAACAAACACCTGCCTGTGCCAAAAATCTTTCTTTCATTCACTTTAGAACGAGCCAAAATACACATTTAATGAAAAAACACAAATATTAGTTCCTAAATAACCCCACAAAGGGATGAAACCGAATGGAACATTGTCCAAACATTCAGACATTACTCCTTTGTGGCTGAGATCCTATTAAAAAGATGATCGTACAATTTAGGGCTCTGATTTTTCTGCCTGTACAAAATTCTTCATCAGGGTAAATAGCAGTATTGTGCAGTCATTGGTGGGCAGCATGGAAGACCCTCTGGAGAAACTAAAGACTTAGGAGGGAATTCATTAAGGATGAATTATGCACCATTTACTTTCACACACTGTCGGTGTTGTTTTAGCACCAGATTCACAAAAGGAATTATGCAAATCAGGTGCGTTCCTGAAGGCAATTGCTGTAGCAACACTTTCGTGATCTAGCATGCTAACAGCCGCTGTAGATCATTGTTTCAGCACCACAGTCCAGTCACCTGTGGCGACTGGCTGTTTAAAATCACCATGAAATCAAAATATGCTATTCTTATGTTTTATGGAATATTAAAATATTTATTAAATTATTTTTCTGTGCACATTATTGTGTCATTATTTTCTTAAAATGAATGTGCCCTCATAATCTCAAATCAGATTAAAAGTGACATCATCTCTGATGTCATCAGTCTGTTGAGTTGTTAACCTCAACTGTTGACCTGCTGCAAGCTTTGAAACATCTGCTTTTCTAAAGCTAATTGTTCCTATTGTAAAAAAAAAACAAGCCAAGCCATTTTTAGTTTTATTTTGAATTATGTCAGAACATTGAAGTTCTGCAACTTCTGGTTTACGCAGAGGTAAAAATACAGCAAGTAATTGGTTTTAGTTGCATGTCTAAAAATGTTATAATGTACATCTCTTTTATAAAGTGGATAATAGTGCAGTGTTTATTGGGACAGGCAGACTTTTACGATTACAAAGTAATCTGTAATAAGCTTTATTTACACAGCAATTGGGCTTAATACAGACACAGGAATTAGAATGTCTATAGATATTTTGCAGAGCTGTTTCAACACATTAAGCACCTGCTTTAATTGGATTTGGGGTAATTAATGCATGTTATTGCATGCAAGTGAATTTGCTTTTAATTGTTTTCTCATTTTGATCTTTCTTCATTTTACATCTCTGATCAGTTTAGTCCTTCTAGAGCCGTAGTGAAAGGATCTAAACATCATGCATTATGTTGTATTTTAACAAATATTATTTTTTTACCATTTGTTTAGTGCATTGATGTTAAACTGTGCATAATTATTAATTACATTTTTTTTTTCAGATAAATGGGTTTTATGAGGTAATTAGTCAAGTCGTTGCTGCATATTTATTTATATTTATTAATAAAATATAGTTCTGCATCAAGTTCAGTTTTTTTGTTTTGTACATTTGCTCTTACCGTCACATCAGTGCTGTGTGAAATGAGTACACAAGTCATAAAGTTAATTTCATAATATTGATGTTTTTGCTGTGTCATCTGGTTCCCTGCAGCCTCAGGGAAATCGCTAAATTACAGTGGAATAGGAACAAGATTGTACTGTTAGCTATATTTTACGAACATTACACTGTTTAGAAATTATGCTCCGGGCAATTGCTTTTTTCTGTGGCTTGGATAAAATGATCAAAACCACTTTATCGTAGCAAAGAAAGTACAACATATTTATTGCACATTCGGGAAGACAGCATTTTTTGGACTGCAGCCACATCAAAGCAAGATGCACCAGGCCACCTGGTAATTGAAAAATAACAGGTGGCTTTGAGTAAGCTATGCACAGAGGTTAGATACCGGTCAGTGCTGTTTGTTTGCCGAGCTCTTTGATAATGTTATTGCTCAGCTGAGATGCCATCTCTGTTGAACAAAACTGGTTCTGTCTCTCGTTTCGCTGTATATTAAACGAAATGCAATTGTGTTATTAGTTTCAGACAGGAAAAAGCTTTCTGGTCATTCTTAAGTGTTGTTCTTAGTTTATTCTCGGAAATGCACAAAGAGGACAAGCCTACGAGACAAATGAGACAATGTGGTATTCTGTAATAAAAAGTGTTCCCAGACTGAGAATGTGCTATTCCCGTCAGTAACACTTTTTTCCTTTAGGCACTTTATTCAGAATTATTTCCCAATTCCCTGAGAGCTTAAGTGGAACAACCTTCCAGTCTAATTAAAAATGTGCGCCACACGTCTTTAACATCAGGGCTATACATCTACTCACCCTATTGTTGTTTCAAACCTGCATGAACTTCTGGATAGAAGTTAGAGATGTTGTTTATGTTTCACTTTTCCACAAGTGACTGGAGACCAGGGGCCTCCTGTTTTAAAGAATAGGTTTCTCAGTGTGATAACAGACTCTATATAAATGGCTCTCAGTCCATAATTGCATATATGTTTGTCTAAACACCATGTATAGACATACATACACAGTATAGTGATGTCAAGAAATCATAATCTCCACCCAAGCACCAGCTGGAAATTTCCCAGCAAATATTTTGTATTTTTATGAAACTACTGTAATCAATACGACTCTTTAATTGGCTTTTTGTGATGAATACTGAAACTTAAGCAAAAAAGAAATCATACACGCATGAAGTGAAATGACTACATTGGGAAGCAAAATAACCAACCTTCCATTTTTGGGTCAGTTAGTTCTTTAAACTTTCTGTACATGACCAAGAGAAGCATTTAAATGAAGAATTTTGTCCACATGTCACGTATAATGAGAAACGCTGCCTTTAAAAGTGGATTCACTTGGCAGACAGGTGGAAAGTTACCAAGTCACCAAGAATTTGAGGAGATCAAAGATGAGCTTCCTGCAGCCCACGGAGTGACCCTTGTGCTTTGATGTAGCTTACATTGGCTCTCCTCTAAATCAGAAAAATGCCGTTCGCTTCCTCAACAAACCCTGCCCACATGCGCCATATGAAGACTTCTGCCAGACCTGTACATCTATCATTACATTTCTCTTACATTGTGCCCCTCTTTATTATGTCGTTATGTAAATAAGGCAGGCTGTTGAATTATTAAGTAGGCAGTCGTCCAAACCCCTTAAATAAATAACTGGCCAAACATTTTGGCAGAAGAGAATGAGGATTGTTGGTGGAATTGGAAGTTGCTGTTTGACTTTGCAAGAATGTCTTGACCTCTGCTGTCTGTTGCACATGTTGAATTATGTATTGTTTAATAAAACGATTTTTATATTATAGGTATAGAACACGCATACACACTCCAGAGCGTGACTGATAGCTGACCCTGTGCTTCAGTCCACGAGCAGCCAGCGCTGTTTTAATGTGAGGCTATTGATCGTATGCTGAAATCTCTTTTAAGAGGCACAGCATGTACGTCTCATTTCCCATGTTGTAAAGGAGAGCGCAGGAACTACCTTCAGGGTTATTCAACACACATCTTAGAAAGCCCTATAAATGCTTTTGGAAAGTACAGCCAGTCACCCATTTATGGAGATCAGGCCTGTGCTGAGGACACTCTGACCAGAGCGCTGCTCTGAGAGAAACATAAATTAAAGAAGTCAGTTAAACACACAGTTTTAACTAAAATCATTTTACTGACATAATTTATTTTTACTTAACACATTTGTGAGTGAAAAAGGAAATGTAAATGAGAGAGCGGTTTAGAGAGGGACCATATTTTATCTGTTGGAAATTAATTGGATTGTAGAAAGTGTTCTTACAATATCAGATTGTCCATGCTGAAGCTCCCAGCATGCTTTGCATTGGAGTGAATAGAGACAGCAAATGTGGAAATAATGGGATTCATGTTTAATATTCTGTTATGCTGGTAATTAAATATTGTATTATATTGGTATTTAATAGAGTTTTGTTCCACCCATTCAAATATTTCTTGATTAAATTTGCTTCCTCTAAAAGAACTTAAGCTAAAGTGAATTTATGTTCCAAATAATTTTAGTAAATATTACACATGCATTTGTTGAAAACTGCTAGGAAATCTAGCAGTGAGAGCTAGAAAAGATCAAACTATCTTTCAGGTTAATTCTCAGTTAACTCAATTCATTTAGCAGTATGTCTTTGCTCAGCTACTGCTGTTCAGCACCATGGACAGCGGCAGAGTACGCCGTGGTCACACACACGTTTCCTGTTATTGCTTTTGCGCTTTGCAGCAGTTCTAAATCTGCTTTTGATTGGCTGTTGCAGAAAGGGTCAAACAATGTGCAACCATGTGTGCTAACATGGTTAGAAGCGTCACCGACAGGTCAATACAAAGTCATATTTTCTGGAGGATGAAGGTTGCAGGTGGTTGGATAGCAGCTAAATTTGGTGTCGTGAATCTGTGGAGATGTTGTGCTGACGGCTGATCCATGTGCTGTCAGAACGCATGAGGAATTAAAGGGGTTTACACACCAGAAATACTGAGAATGGAGTGTTTGTATTCAGAGAAGAACCTTTGCTACAAAAACATCTGCCTGGAAATTGGCTGCTGGTATCTGGGTGGAGATTCACAGTCATGATGTAAAAAGACTAGATGCAATTAAGATCGAGAGCCATTGATATCTAGTTTGGTTGTTCTTTAAAATGAATCTTTTCAAGAAGAGATCTTTGGCCACCAAAGTCATTTGTCAAAATAATATGTTACCAGTTCCTAAGTGCTGCACTAATCGTCCTTCTGAACAGACACACGTGACAAGAAAGAGAAACAGACCTCTGTTATTTCTGCCAGGGGCATCAGAAACTCATTTTTAGGGACACTAGTGAATGTTCTTGTTGATGACCGAAGGCTAAAATAAGACACTGTTTAGTGTGAAAGTGACCGTGGGTTCACATCTCGACCTGAGCACAACAACAAAAGCCACTTTAGCATGAACAGACATGACCATCATGCAGTTGTGCTCTATAGAACATCTGCTTTGACCTTTTATCACGTTCTGAATTTTGAGTTTAAAGCAAGAAAACAAACAAATTGAAATGTAGCTGTTTTTGAATGTAATTAACCTACAATCTTTGTGCAGCTAAAGATCAGAACACATGGAGATGAGGCTTGTTTTGTTCATTTTGTATGATGAAGGTGAAGAAAGGACACATCACCTGCCCAGCAGTGAGACGCAGCCTTATCATCCCCCCCTCCCCACACACACACACACACTAACCCCAATCTGACAAAGCGCTTCACTCGTCGCCGCTTGCCTCCTGCGTGTCGACACCTCCTCCCATCACCTCAATTAAAGTCACCTGCCTGTGATCTGCTCTTTCTCTGGGTGGAAGCGACAGCTCTGAAGGGGTCAACCTTATTAGCTCCTGACGAACAGCAGCCACGGCCCACCGGGGTGTTGGCTGTGTGATACACACCAACACATCAACACATCAACACTGAAATGAATGAGCGTCACTAACCTGTGCAGATAACTCACGCGTCATTGAACACGCAGATCGCTGAACGCTGCCAATCCATTCTGAGCGTTTTTGATGATTGTCATTGGGGTTGTTGATTTATATTTTATTTTTTGATTTATTTAGGGGTTTTTTATAACGTGTATTTGGGGACAGGGCACACGTGATTTACATAAACATAAACGTATGAATGTCACATTTATGGATATCATCGTTTTAGCTAACAAAGTATCAAACCGAACTATTACTTCAAACGTGTGCACATATTCAAGTTTTTGTTAGGTTTTCATATTAAAATATACAATTACAATGTAAAGCAATTAATATACTTGAAGGCACAAATTATTTATAATTATTTAACTTTCATGCTGAACAGTAGTTGAACAAGTTGGTAGTTAATTTGTCATTTTGTGACATTTAGATCCCATATTGGGCTTTTTGGCTTTGTTAATTTGGCCAGAATATACAGTTGTGTGTTTGCATGTGTATAATTGAATTGAGTTACAGACTTGTTGTGATACTGGTTAACACAGATCTCAGAGTTTTTTGTTTGTTTGTGTTGTTAGTAGATCGTTTGTCAGCTACAGTTTTGAATACTGGTTTTATTTAGCCATCATTTTTTCACCAAACATTCACGCATCCTCAGCTTGACATCTCTGAATTACATTTTTAAAAACTTTGATGCAAGCATGACGCTTCAACCGAAATGAACCATTAAACTAGATAAATGGATACTTAATTGAACCCCCAGGCAGCAAATTAACATGCTACTTTTTTAATGAAATGATATTAATTCTCATTATTTGTTTTGCCTGTGGTGTCACTCTGGTGTGTGTTAGTCAGTACACATTCAAAAAGTGTCACATTGAGTTTTAAGTGACTGACATATTTCACTTACAACTTTTTCCTCTCAGTGGAATATCCTGTTTCAGTTTGCCTGAAGTGTTTTGGGAATATTTACATTTGCATTATTTACTTGCTGTGATTCGTCTCCACACTCTCACTTCACGACAGCTGGATTTGGGTTGCATTGAAAGTCTGAATTCATTTGAATGAAAGTTTGAATCATCTGAAAAACAGTCATATGAAAGTTCCACATTTAGAGAAATTGATGGCCGCTGTTAAACAAACAGGTCAGATGTTCGCCTGCGGATGTTTTGCACCTTTCTGTTTTCACTTGTGCTGTTTTTCTTCTGCATCGTGCTGTTCTTTTGTTCCCGCTCTCGTTTTGTTCAGCTATATGTCTGTAAATAGCTTTCTTTTGTGTCACTTGTTGTTTTTTGCTCTTTCCTCCACCTTTTCTGTCTGCATGCACACGTCCCACTCGCTGCATGGCTGCATGCTGTTCATTGTTATGACGGCCTGCAGCTCCCAGTTCCCAGATATAAAAAGGTAAGACGCTCTTTATTTTCTGCTTACTCTTCCCTCCGTGTTTCTCTCCTGTGGWACATCACCCGATTTCCTCCTCTTCCTCCACTCTTCCTCCACTCTTCCTCCACTCTTCCTCCACTCTTCCTCCACTGACGGCAACTCGAGCTCCAACAGACTCTGTGGAAATCTAGAACTCTGAGGAATTACTACCTACTGGTGTGATGCATATATTTAGAGTTTATGTTAAACAGACCTGCAGGGTGGCATTAAGATGGAGTTCCTGTTTCCTGTTCCTGTTTAAATGTAAAATTGCTAGAGATTTGTTCACCCTTAACAGACCAAAGGGCCTTCCAATAAAAAGGTAAATTTCTTGGCAACACTGTACAGTAATATTCATGAGCTAATTCATTATGAAGTGTTATTAATAATGGCACAATTAAAGCTGCAATTGTTACTTCTTCAAAAATTCTTTTTTTAAATTCTTTTAAAAAGTGTATAAAATTACTAAAAAAATGGCTTGAGCAACTACATAACAGATCAGCGTTCATTGCAGTCTCCTATTACACAAAAATTGATATTAAAGATTGTAATTTAAGTTGTCGTGTCAGATTTTACAGGAAACATGCTTAAAAATAAAAGCACAACCTGTAATTTAATTTTCAAACAGAGATGGTGACAGAGGCAAAAGTTACAGATCGCAGCTTTATTTATTATTAGATAAAATTGCACTTACAAAAATGTTTCTTAAGTGGATCATTGGACCGAATAATAAAGAAAAACTGGCAAAAAGAGCCCATAGATGGGAACGCCTCTAGACTGGAGTCCTACAACATCCCAGGCTGACGCTTTAAAAAAATTGTTCATAAAATGCCAGTTATAGGCAGGGTAGTTTGAAGACACTACAATTTAGTTTGGAATATAATTCCCTATGTCCATTTGTTGTATTTCATCGTTTTGATTACTATTCTGTATCACTATTCTGAAATAGTAAAAAAAGTAAGTGTTCTTAACCTCTCAGACTATAGTATCAAACCTGTGCATGACATTCCTTGTGTGTTGTGTGTATATTCATGTTCTGTGCATCTCTTTGTCCCCTGAATCTTTATTAAATATTTGTACTAATTTGATTATAATTTAACTTCCACTAATGTTCATATTAAAGTACTTTTCATATTAAACTGAGAAGCAAGATTGTTTGTCACTCCTGCGACTGTATGTATCTGTATGAATCACAAACCTGCATAGTAAGAGGCAGATATGGGCGATCCACAGCGTGTGGGTGGGTGTGTTTTCATGCATATGGTCTTCAGTGCAGCTACGGACCCAGAGGTGTCTGTGCATACATTCATGGCTTAAGAATGAGATGAACCCCTCGGGTCTCTTCCCATCCATGAAAGTATTCATTTATCCTTCCATCTGGCATGGAGGTTGTGCTAGCAGCCTGTGAACAGCGTCAGTCGGATGCTAGAGAAAGCTCCAGCCACAAGACGTTCGGCGGGTTTGTTGGCCCATGAGGCTATTCAGCACTCTAATTCAGGAATTTATGTGCGTCATATGAATGGCTTTTCAGTCTTTCACTGGC
>JBAJNP010013265.1:0-12338 GCA_036877545.1 Yasuhikotakia modesta | reverse complement strand
ATAGCCCCATACAGTTCGCAGAGTGCATCACCGGCATTTGCGCTGGGTGGAATATAAACACCAATGATGAGCACGGTGGTGAATTCCCGTGGTAAATAAAAAGGTCTGCATCTAACAGTCACAAACTCCAACAGCGATGAGCAGTAACTAGAGACTAGCGTTGAGTTCACGCACCATTCCGTGTTGATGTAAACGCACAATCCACCACCGCGAGTCTTAACGCACAGAGCTGTTTCTGTCGGCACGAAACGTAGTTAGCCACAATGTACAAATATTATACATTGTACTTACTATTTAAAAGGCTTAGTAAGGAGCCATCCAACCTTAGTCCTAAAACATTGTAATTACTTACCTTCTTAAGGTAAAACATGATTGTTTAAAATACTCAAACAATCAACAATTCCAGAGCAAACACAAAGCAAAATTTTATATTTTATAAAATTTTAATACTGTAAAAATGTTATTTAGCTTTATCACCCAGCCTTAGTTCTTTATAACATTGCTGTCGGATGAAATTTGCACACATCTAAAATGTTTTAGGAAATAAAAAAACACGTATTAAACGTTGTATCATTAAAGTTGGTATTATACCTTATATTGCTATAATATACTGTTGTTTACCGACATTAACACAACATTTCCCCCAAAAGCATGTTTAATCGGAGATAGGAGATTTATTACGGAGACAGAAGTTTATGCTCTCATTAATAAAAATGGTATGGACACAGATATGTGTTTATCAAAGTTTGCGGTTGTGTTGAGCCTTTTGAAAAGAGACAAGCTTTAAGAGCTAATCAGAGCTATGATTGTGGTTACATACATCTTCCTAGACTCTACTTTAAACATTTAAGAGCTATGAGTGATGCAATATTAAAATAACATGATAAAATGACTAGGCAGAATAGGCAGAAATTAATCCGCATGCAAACTGTTTTTAAAACTGTTTAAAACGTTTTTTTAAAACAGTTTGGCATATAACTGATACGCATACTTAAATCATGAGAAAGCAGTGTTTTAAGGACATTTTCTTTAGATAATGTGTTGCTAGATGAGGATTTCTTAATCATTGCGACTTTCAATCTTGAGAATGAATGAAAAGTAATGAAAAGAAGAGGTGAAGTTTCAGACAGTCCCAAGCAATTTTTAACACTTTATTGGCCAATAATTTCTAAAATTTACACAGCCCTGTGGGGACTGGCCGATAGTATCGATTTATGAAAAAAAAGCCCCAAAATTTGATTTTAAAAATGATTTTTGTGGATTAAACTCGAAAGCGACAATAATTTCTGTAGTCCTCCCAACTGTGCTTGCTTAAAGCAGTGTTATACACAACCATCTGCATGTGTAGACTAGTAATTTCTGTAGCTCTAACTTTAACCTCCCTTAAAATATTCAAACAAACATACATTTCTGCCCCGTTGCGAGCTTTGGGGCAGACTGGCCTACCTTGTGCAAGTGAGAGGTTGGATCTGTGTGTCTATGTCTATGTTTACCCGTATCCCCACATTTCCCATTTTTACCTCAGTCATCTTCCATTTACCCCTTCACTCATTTCTTCCTGAACAGATGCCAAAGGGCCCAAGTGTTTCCAGGGCCTAGTCCCCAGTCTTTAATCCCTGGTTCCGGACGTATGGTCATGCCCTTGTGTGTCTGTTTCTATGGCTGACTTAGCCATGGCTCACTGGTGGACCACATCCCAGCTCTCATTAGGAGATGTAGTACATGGTTTTTAATAATCTCTCCTTGGTCACACTGTGAACACCTAATGCAGCTTCCTCTTTGCCTGAAATTAATTAGCCTCTTAGGAAACCAGGCTCTCTCGTCCTTTTTATGCATTTATGACTTTTTGATTCATTTTTTAATTCTTGGTTCTTTCTCTAAAAATGCTTAGCATGTATCACAGACTTCTCGGGCATGTCTCTTTTTTCGTTGCTGCCATCCAGTTTTTTTTATCAATAAAAAATACAACAAAAATTTATTTTAACATAGTTTGCTTAATTTGTTGAATTAAATGTTAAGAACATAATACATTGTTGGAAAAAATGAAACAAAATACATTCTCAGGACTCATGGATTCTCTGATTCTCTATTTAAAGTACACTGTTTATGAATAACAAAAATAAAATGACCAATGTTTTAAAGCACATTATGTTGTAAAATGTAAAATCTTTACAACCCACATGCATTAAATATAAAATGCCTAGATATTGAGGGACACTGAACTGCCTTAAGACATTTTACATTGGATTTTCTTTTTCAGAGTTAGCTTTGACAGCTATAAACAAAAAGTACTCAAAAAAATAATACTAGTTTTAAAACTAAATAAGAATTAAGTGAAAACATGCACAAACTTTCTAAAAAGTACACACTGAAAATGTAATTGTAATTCAATATTAAAATTAAGCATTAAAATCTATCATAGCCCTGCTGCCATTGTTGCCCTGTGTGTGCTAGTATGTTTTAGTCATGTTCAGATTAGCGGTGATTGACTATCCAGATTAAAACTTTAAAGTATCTTTGCACTCTCTTGCTCCCTGTGGAAATGAGTGGTCCAGGTACAGTGTGCAGGCCTCATGATCATGAGGCACTGCAGAAGACTTTCTGGAAAGACCTTATATGGTTGCCCCTTCTCGGCCCTTGTGGAATTTATTTGCTGCTGATGTCATTGTGTTTTCACTAGCCTTGTTCTTTCTCTTTTTTATCTCCCCCATATTTTTACAGGGTGAAAGGTGTTCCTTCTCCATCCAGATGTGGCACTATTTTCTTAAAGGTTTGCGTAGTGACCTTTGGGACACTCTTGGCCCTGTACAGGCTCAGCAGACTTTGGCCCAGGTGCTTTGTCAGACCCTGGAGGTCTTAGTTCAGAGGTACTCAAGAGCACAGCCCTCCTACAAAAGACTTCCTCAGATAAGGTACTATAGAAAAAAAAACTTGCAAACATTTAACATTATGATAATCATTTGGTTTCTATTAAAAATGGAAAGAAAGAGCTGTTTCTGTTTGGCTGTTTTGTATAGCCTGCAAAAAAATATTAATCACATATGTAGAGTTATGTCATGCAGGAAAAGGCTATGCATAGTTAAAGTCAACAGTCTACATATTGTGGTCAGTGGTCACACTCAACCACATTCTAACAAAGAGTAGTCATCCATGTTGTCTGATTGAACAATCTTACCGTATTTCTGCTGTATTGAGTAGCACAAGTCCACAGTCTATCTGGAAACACGGGCTTAGCAGACAGTGCTGAATGCTTTAGTGATTATGCTAGTGTTCAGCCCCAGGGGTCAAAGCAGATCTCCAGATTTGTAGAACAGTTTCTCTTTGTTAGCACATGGCCCTGCCTCACTTCCTGGCTCTGGTCCTGGTTCTTTCATGCTAGATGGGGCCAGCCGCCTAGGCCTTGTGTGTAGCATTAACACATAACACACATTAACACTTAAAATGGTTAAAGATGCCACAAGAGCATGCTTGCACTCCACTGCGGGACTGATGAAAAAGACCAGATCATCTATGGCCGCAGGAAGAGGCGGTATATAAGAGGAATAGGATAGAGCATTTTTTTAGCAGATGAGCTGCAAGAACAACCGACTATGAGTACTTTAGTGCTGGGTGAGCTTAGGGTCTGCCAAGCAGATGGGCTCTGCCTCTACTCTTTCTTGTTTAATTTCTCTTTGGTTTCTTTACATAACTTTGTAGACTAGGCTTGTTTGTTCTTAGGGCAAATTGATAAATGCTCTCTTTTTGTAGGACTCTTTGGATAGAAGTATGTAATAAATGTGTAAATATAAATGTTATTGTAAATATATTAAAAAGGACAATTATAAGATCCTAAGTACTGTTCAGTTCAGACTCAAAACTATTCTTGGTGTTTCAGTATGCACTCTGCAGGATTCCTCTGTGCATTGTGCCATTGCTAGAACCATAGTCTACCTAAAATCTAATCTAAATTTAGTTACAGGAATGTTCTTGTTAAAACGTGATAGTGTCACTGATATAATAGCAAACTGATATTTCTGTGTTTTCCAGGGTTGATATTACAGCAATTCTGCTTTGTGTGGAGCATTTGATGTGGAGCATGTGTGACAAAGTGGAGGAGTTGCTTAGGCCTGACACAACCCGTGGAACCTGGGTGTCGTCCATACACAGTCTATGTAACCAACTACTGGCCGTACTTCTCATTTTGACCTCACCTCTGAAAGAGTTGCACAGGTGTTACAATAGTCTATATAACCCTCTTTGATTGTTCTATAATAGAGTGTCAAGCTTAGTGCTTTAATAAAGCTAAAGTCTCCTCTGTTTTCATGTTCTTATTTTCTTGCTTCCCAGGGTTTTCCAAAAAGGTCCTGTTGAAGAAGATGACAAAACTACAAAACTTCCAGTGGATGTTAGTCATGATATTAAGTGGCTTAATGTGATTAACCCCACAGTGTTCACAGAGGAGCTACTAAGGTACTGACTCCAATGGGCTCAACAAATAGTCTACTCTGTTTAATTGTAGTTATGTCCAGAAATTATCCAAAGATATCTTTGAATTATAATCTTTCAGCTATACTGTTCTATTTACATTCCATTTGATATGAAGTTATTGTAAATTTGTAATAAGAGATTGGTGGGCCTTAGTAAACGTAGTAAACATTTTATTAACAGTTACAGCAAAATTTAAATTAATTATAGGATGTTCATTTAAAATATAATCTTACATTTTTACACTGTTTACTGAAAATAAATACATTTCATTCATACTTTTTATGGAAATTATAGTTACTTTTGCATAGTTTCTCAAGAGATTTTCATTTCTGTTTAAGTAAATAGATCAAACATAAAACTATCATACTTACTAATAAGCTAAAGTAATTTTGTTATTAAGGTGTTAATCTTGGAACTTCCAGTGATCTTTCCAAAATGATTATGGATTACTTGTAGCACATTACCCCCAATAATGTAATAATCGCTTACATCAATAATGTAATAATCAATTAACATCACTTAACTACTCTGTAACTTTAGTGCTGAGACCATGTTTAAGTTGTATTACCAGAAAAACACATACTGTATACACACTTTGTAATTCCTTTGTAAGTCAGATTTTGTAGCTTACCTAAATTAAATCAGTGTGGCCTTTCGGTTTTCCTTCATGTGTTATATCCACACAAACATTCAGTTAATGCATTACTGCAGTCACCAGACCCCCAGACTCACTGCCCTAATGTGGGCCAGATGCAGATGTCACAGTTACTCATGTTGTTTATGCTGACATGCACTGCAGGTCTTCAGGCCGGGTGTGAAAGGCTAAAACAGAGCCTGTAGGAGGACTGTGAAGTCAGGCAGAATGTCAACCACATCTCACATCACCCTCCTCAAACCCCCCGGCATAGCTTCAGACACACACTCCTGTGTGATGTCATTGCGTGTCCTGCTTACATAAATCACTGTTCGCCAGCCCCATCAGCCTGCAAGATGATTTAAATTAGTTCATTTTTATTGCCTGTACTATTTTTATTTATTTATTTTGCCTTGCTGTGCTCAAGACCCCCTGCAGGCCCCGCAGTGAAGGCCCCACCAATGTCAAGATGCAATACACCAAAATCCAGCTCTTGTCCTCGCTCAAACACCCCAAAAAGCTGACAGTTTGTATTATTAAAAAAAACAGTAATAAAAGAGACAAGAAATATCAATAAATAAACAGCATTATAGACAGGAAGGAATCTTTTTATAGTTATGTGTGCCAGAGTGAAAACTGACCCTGTGTTGTAGCCGACAGATTTATTGGGACCATAAAAATAGGATATCTGGTGGATTACTGGCTCTTTGACATGACAAAGTTGTTGTTTAACTAAAGCTTAATGTTCTGTTCTCATGTATCAGGGCTCTCCCTGGCCTCTACCTCACTTTTTATGTCTTTTGGGTTTTTTGTTGCATTGGCAACCTCAAACCTCTTCCCTTTTCACTTCATCACATTCACTTATTTAATACTTTTTTGATCAAACCTCACCCTAAGTGCCAAACTTTGGCACACAACTTGTTCTATCGATATAACTTTGTGGGATTTCCCAAGACGATTTACTTTCCTAAATAAAAAAAACACAGGACCATTGGTGGGAACCAGAATATCAGTAAGCACTACCAGAAACTAGCTAGAAATCCCTAGCAACTATAACCCTTCACATGTATTACAGTAAAGGACCACGCACATTTTCTGTGAAATTCTGTAAGATAATAAATTAACCTTATCATGTCACTTCCCCCATGAATTGTTTTTTGTCCTGTTTCTCCCGTCTGTTTGATTTATCCCTATATTTATGCCCTTATTTGGTTCTTCCTGTTTAGTCTATTTCATTCACCTGTGTTTAATTATAAATATTCCCTTTTAAGTTGTTCCTAGTTCCTTCTCGGTTCCTAGTTCTGTTAATGTTATGTATGTTGGGTGTTCCAGTTTTCCTTGGTCCCCTGAGTTCTGTGTATCAGTTGGATATATTGATTAAAACCTTTTGGATTACTTCTTTGTTTTCTCTCCCTTGCTCTTGTTTTCTCTTCCTTGCTTCTATTTCAATAGAAAAAAGGTGTCTTTGGGTTCCAATTTTTTTTTTTACCTCTGTCCACATAATGGAAGCATCAATAAGATTTTGCTGTGAAATCAATCAACAGTTTAATTGGTATTTTTTTCTGTGTTTCAAGGGATTTTACTGCATCTCAGAACTCCTCTGTCTGTCTGTTTGAGCTACTGGTATCTGGGCCCTACTATAATTCAACTCTGCTTTTACAGACAATTCTTAACAAAGATGGCTTACTGCTACAAATCCTCATCTCATATTCACGTAAGACCTTTTCCTTGCTTTTATTTATTTGTCAGACTACAAATGTTTTAGTAGATTCATGATTTAGGCAAACTTAAAGTTATATTGAGATATTGATTTATGTAATTAAATTTATGTCATGTCAAAATGTTGCTTTCCTTCCTAATGTGGTTAAGCATCTACACTAAACAGTCAATACAAAAGATACAATTGCAATGAAAGAACACAAGAAGACACTTGGATGTCTCTGAACCATTGTTAGAGCACAGATGCTTTCATTGGTTCCACAAATGATTTACGTTCAATTTATTGGAGGAAAGTCTGATTAAATGTATGAATGGGCCAGTGACCTTGCTGTTCCTAATAGTCTGCACCTGTTTCTAATGGGTCTTTTTTTGCACATTTCGTCTTATTTTCAATAGACTGTTTTGTGTGCTTATAAACTCCTTACGAGGCGATAACAACTCTCAAGTCATCCAACACCTGCGCTGAGAAGCCTTTTCATTATTGGAAAATAAGCCATAGAATTTGCTAATTACTAGTGTAAAATTTGACATTGCACTGTTGATTTGCTAACAAGCAAAGCTGTCGTTTTGAGAGGCTGCTTAAGGGAGTAAGGCAGATCCTCCTGGACTTTACACCATATCATACAATTGATCTTCACCTAATTTGTGTTACATAGAAGATTCATGCAGGAATGTTATGAGAATGATGTTTTCGTCTCTCATCATCGTTCTCATAACCCTCCTCATCATTTCTGAATCAATAGAGCTCAGCAATAAACACTCATGTGAGAGCAAAGTGAATGACCTTTAAAGATTTTCCTCTTTTTCCTTCCACTCAGAAAAGTCTAACCTTTAAAGGCTGTTTTGTACCTGCACATTAATTTACATTATGACAGAGCTCATTAATAACCAAGCTTGGCTTAGAACACGTCAGCCTGTTCACTCTGGTGTGGGAATCACGTTGCCGTAAATCAACATTGCCTGGCCATAGCCTGGCTAATTAGGAACAAATGCAGCGGCTTGGTTGTCTGCCATTTAGAGAAACCTCTTTTTAAAGTTCCTCACTTGACTCTGTGCCTCTTAGCGTGGTTTGGGAGCGGTTAGCACTAAGCTGTTCTTTAAATACAAGCTTGTTCTCTGAATATGAGGGGACTGATAGTAACATCTTGTTCCAATTAAGGGCCTCCAGTGTAAACTTATCTGTGAAGCTCATTATAAAATCCACAGGTGTGTTTGTTGGCAACACTTTAAGGTTGCAAAGGTTTGTTAATGGTGGAAGGAATTGGTTTGTGGAATCTTCTCCCTTGAGATATAGCAGCAGTTCATTTATCACGGTTCATCCAGCTGCTTGTAAAGGAATGATTATGAAAAGGTAGGTGATTAACATGTATGGTTCTTCAGTACCCCTTGTGGTCATTAATGTAGGCCACCACTTTGTACCTATCATTGCATCAGATTTATGTTTCTCTTTCAATTTACAGAAAAGTTGGAAAAGTAAAATGGGTTTATGATATGATGCAGACATAATTTAAAAATATATATGGCACCATGGCTTGAAGGTAAACCTGTCTTGTAGTATTAGATATTTATAATTAAAGATAGCTAGGTACCTAACAATCTTTCAGAAAGTAAAAAATAGAATTTTTTTAAAAATAGACATTCTCTATCAAAAAGAATCCTAAATCAATTCCTATGAGTTTTTTAGCAGCAAGTACAAACAACACCCTGCTTTTAACCGAAAACACTTATTGAATGCTGTGTTTCATTCATTCAATCTCCTATTCAAACAAAGTAGGAGATTGTGGTGTATTGGAAGCAAGACTTAACCAAAGGTAAAACTATCCCGCATCTATCTATAAACCTAAAGTTATGACACATTTTTTGGGCATCTGGACATAGACATGGATGGATCCAACCACATTATAGGCTATAATGTATAATATACATTATAACCAGTTCTGTAAGCAGAACTATCTTTTGTTTGACAGTGACAATGAAGAATTATCTAGTAAGAGATTTGATTTGCGTCAGAAGATCTGTCAAAAAGACAGAGGACCAGAAATGGCTTACTTAAAGGACAGTCCACAGACATATGCATATTTTTACTTATGCTTGCTTTGTTGTACAGGTAACCAAAATGATTAAATTTTATACAGTAAACAGGGAGTGGCATATGCCTTACAAATTAGCTTAGAATTAATCATTTGGTAAGCTGAATTTTTAAAGGTAGCAAAACAATTTCCTCAGACAAGGTCCCAGTCAATCCCAGTGCTGAGTTCACGCTCCCAGAAGCACTCAACTAGAATCAAACCACAAGTGATTTATAGATTATTCTCATGACCTCTAGAAGCCATAATAGAATCTATCCAGTTAGGGATGAGGAGTTATTTTAGTTTACCAGAGTACTCCATAAGCTTTCAGTGTGGATCTCATTCTTAAAAGCAAACATTTGGAATCCAGTCTTGGAAGCGAGAATTCATCTTTTGGAATCTAAAACGAAGCATTTAGAAACTACCGGTTTGTTACTTACACGAGTGTTACTGGAGACTAATTTAGCAAGTAGAGTAGGGCATCTGGGACCTGTGGTTTTAAAGTGCACTGAGATCAAAGAGTAAATAGTAGTTAAACAACTGCCCTTCATTATTAATAATGTGATTCATTTTATTTGTATATGTGCCTTAAAGTAACAATAGTAATGTCCTTATAGATCTCTGTCTAAACAGAGACATAGACCTGACCGCTGAGACCCAGACAGCAGCTGCAGAGTTTTTGGAAGCTGTTTTTGCCACCCTGTCCCCCCTAAACCACCTCCCCAGGATCTTAACTCAGGTGTTTGAGGGCTACCTAGACCAGAGGCACCTGTGGGAACACTTTTACAATCTAGCAGGTACACCATTGGCATGCTTTGTCCCACTTTTTTTGAACTTCAGAAAGACTTTTATTTTAGTTGATGTAAACATTCTTAGGTTAGTTGGAGTCCTCTTATTAACACAATCGCCATGTGGGTCCTAATTGCCTCAATATTATATTTGACCAGCAGGCTAGTCAGTGTCATATGGGAAAAGTGGAAGCCTATCATCAAATCAAAGCTGTAATTAAACCTTCAGCTCTCTCATTTTCATTGCTTATTTATTTCAATTTCCACTTATCTTTTATCTCTTCTATAAATGCCACAGCATGAATATTTCCTGTTGTGTTAATGGGTTTACCGTATCGATTTTGCATACTGACATAGAATCTGCAATTATGAATTGATTCAGCCTTCATTTAGGGGGTTTAATGTCAGATGAAGCTTTTTTGTATGTTTTCATGTTAGTTGTAATTATTTAACTGATTCGATTACAAGTTTGTTGAGATTGCATAAGGTGTTGTCTCTAAGATTTCATTTGCCATGACCATTTCTCCTGCTTTTCAACCGAGGAAATTCAGCTTCTATCAAAAGAAAATCTTTTTTTAGCATCATGGTATAGTTCTCTGCTATTTAGAAGAGCTAACTTGGCTGGTCAGATATATGCCTGATACTAATAATGTTTATGAATATTTTGCAGTATATTGTCAATCAATTTCTGTAAGACAATTTCTGTAAGACAATTTCTTGTGGATGCAGTTATTAAACCTTTATAACTACCCTTTTGCTCTCAGACTCCAGTAAAGAGGATCCAGCCTTGTTTAAATATATCAGGTCGATAGTTTATGGACCTGTTACCAAACTTCTGACCTATCTGGTTGGTATGATGCATGAGTGTAAGGACCAGTCCAGATCCCTGATTCAACAGAACCTACCAGACAGTGTTCTAAGCAAGATTCCAAGAGAATGGAACTACATTCCTTATGAACCCAAGATTACTGAGACTAATAAAAGTATGTAAAATGCTTTTTGTTTAAGAAAACAAAAAAAAACATTTAATTGAAATTGCAAAATTTAAACCAACTCTTATGTCATCTTTCTTTCCTTTTAAGGCACTATTAATCTAGCTGTCCAAGCGCTTTCCTTTATATTTACCCATCTACCATCAGCTGTAGCCTCCCTTCCTCTGCCTGTGCGTTTCCTCTTTACTGTGGCTGAGAAGAGGCTTTCCCAGTATTCTCGTCAGCTGAGGTCCATTGGTCTGCTCCCTTGGGCTATATTTGACTGTCTCTGTCATGACCTGGAGAACGGTGATGCTCTGGAGCTCCTGTCTGCAAATGCACTGGAAAAGGGGGCAAAAGATAAGCTGAGTCTGCTATCCGAGTGTCTTCAGGTCAGTTTGGGCAGGAAGAAGGGTGTTCCAAAGCCTTTAGTCCATAAGATACTTCAGACTCTTGAGGAAATAAAGCCCAAATGGACATCTTTGCAGCTGCAGAAGACACAGAAGCTTTGTAGTGAGAGGTGAGAAATTTGTTAAATAGTCAGAATAATGTTACAAAGTATTTGAACCTTCATTAAGCATTGTCATTATGCAATTGCTAAGTGCAAATTGATTTTTAAGAATTTTAAGGCGCTTTACAAGCTAATCAATGCATTATGTTTTTCTCCCAAGCCTGAGGCTCAACTCTTTTAAACTATGATATTTTTACTTGAAAATTGGTTTGATGTCACCCATCCAATCAATCCATGTTTGGTTGTCAGCTGGACTACTAACAAGATTGTTTTGTAAAGTTATATAGGGCTTTTTTCCTTTGATAAACAAATCAAGTAATAATACAAAATAACAAAGTAATGCAAAAGCTTTGAGTAATAATTTTAAGGGATCATGACAGGGGAATCAAATTTCTCTTGATCTTTAGACATTTTTAGGTCTTGGTATTATTAATTCACCCTGTTAGTTTCAAAGTTTAAATTGTCCTCATCAATAAAAATACATTTATATAATCATTTAAAAAAATAATGCAAAATGGTTGGATATTGTGGTGTCAAAAAGGAAGATTCATTTTCAAATTACCTGTCCCAGAGCAAGATAACAACACCTACTTTTACATGCATTTTTGGCTCAGCCCATGGTCAGTCAGGTGCACAGAAATAAAAACAATCTTCACCTGACAGAACAGCATCACAGCCATGTTTATATTTGTATTTCCTGTTTATTCCTTTCTGTTTTGTATATTATTTCTCTTCAGTCAGAAGGAAATTAAGGGTCTATAAAAAACATTTCAGAATGTTTCTTTAATGTGATTACACAATGCTTGTTCAGAGACACATTTTTATTTAAAAAAAATGACTGATAGTTTCTTTAGATCTTAGATTAGACCTTTATTTGATGGTAAGGATTAAGAGGAGCCTTTAGTAGGTGGATTGAAATGATGAACCCTGTTGAATTGTATTAGATGCAGAAATATCCTGGAATGTTTCTTTCAGGAACCTTGAAAAAAACTTTGACTTAAGAAAGGCATAAACATCTTGGGGTGAGTAAATTATCAGGGTTGAATAAATTAGTAGGAAATTTTCATTTTGGGGTGGGTATATACAGTGCTGCTTGAAAGTTTGTGAACCCCTTGACCTGTTCAGATTTTTATGTTGTTTTACCATGATTTTCTTACTTTATCATCACCTACTTTTTAT
>JBAJNP010013264.1:0-12340 GCA_036877545.1 Yasuhikotakia modesta | reverse complement strand
CACAGACACACACACAGACACACACACACACACACAGAGACACACACACACACACACAGAGACACACACACACACACACACAGATACACACACACACACACACATACACACACACACAGACACATACACAGACACGCACACACACACACAGACACACACACACACAGACACACACGTTCCATTTTGTTGATTACAATAGTAATAGTATTTGGGTTACTTTAGTTAACGTTGCTTTTTTTTAATGTTTTTAATCAGTAATTTTATCCGTTTTCATCATGCTGTTCAGTTCTTGTCATCTGAGTACTTTTGTATCTCTTCTATCTGTTAAACTCGACATCCTGCATGTTGTAAAGCACCGTTTCAGCATGTTCCCTCCAGTTTAAACAGGGAGTGGTCAGAGTTTGTGCCATGGCCATATGAGGTATGGAGCCCAGAACCCACCAATGACTCGAGCACACGGTCCACCTCCAGCTGTTGACAGACAGAGGATCAGAACATGTGAACACACAGACACATACTTCCTCCAGCAGCCCTTAGTCCAGACTCGCTCATCTCGTGTGTGTGTATATGTATATGTGTGTGTGTGTGTGTGTGTGTGTATATATGTGTGTGTGTGTCGACTGTCTCGTTTATTTTCCCCTCCACACTGTTTCTCTCTCCTCTTGTGTTTTTGGGGTCTGTGGATAATGCTGACATGGGATTTCCTGCCAGTGTGTTTTCCTGTACAGAGAACTATTACTTCATTCAAAATGGTTTTTCAGAAAAAGTTCATAAATCGGAACGGCCTGCTTGATTATTCCGTAACCTTGTTCTTCCCTCATGTATCCCGGGAGCAACCGTGCCTCTTTCCATTGTGAAGCGGTTTAGATTACACCGCCTCATTGTTGATTTCTGACTCTTTCATCCTCAGGGTCTGAAATGACAAACACATTTCTCTTTTAACTTGCAGAACACAGTTCATTTGGAATATCTTGCTTGAATCTCTCTCTCTCCAGGCCTGTTGTGAGGATACAGCCACTCAAAGGGGGCAGCTTTGCCGTGCAGTCAGTGGTCTTCTAACAAGGTATCTGATGTTCAGCATGTGTTTTAATGTTGTGACTCTGGAGGTCTTCATGAATTTATTTATTCCCCATCAAGTCGAGAAGAAAAATGGAACGCAGCAGAAAAACAAAGATTTCTGTGTTTAGTTGTAGTTAAACACACAGCAACAAAAACATGTTGTTTCAACATTCAAAACGTTCAGGTTTCTAACCATATTGCTTGGTTATGAGAAAGTTTTTTTAAATTAATGTTCCTAAAACATTTCTGATACCTGATATGAACACGGCATTAAAAATCGTTCTGCTAACGAATGTTCTGAGAATGTTTACTGTTAGATGAGAAGATGCTTGTTTAAGATGAATCTGATGTTGTTTTCTTTTGCAGGTCCTCATTTGCTTCAGGAAACGGGTCACAAGCGTCACTTGGGCAATAACTTGGAACAAGCTAACAAGGTGTCTGTGTGTCTGATATTCTTCATATGTTTTCATATTATGACTCTGGAGGTCTTTGTAAAATTATTTTTCCTCATTAAGTCAAGAACTTAGGAAAACAGCGGAGGAAGGAAAACAAAGATCTGCCTGTAAAACTCTGACGGTCCGAAACCTTCAGCTTAGCATTAGCGAACCCTCGCGCCTGTAAATCAAAGTGCCGACAAAGAGACCAAACAGTGAGTCAGAGGCTGGAGGTAACACAATTTCCATGCTGATTCTCTGTGCTTAATAAATCCAAGTTGCCGAAAACCACCCTTCGCAAGTGGCGATGGGCTCCCTCACACGCCTCCGTCAGAACCGTCTTTCCATTCCCCTTCTCTCTGTCTCGGTTTAATAGTTGAAACTTGAAGAAAAGAATCAATAAAACATTACATTTCATCATTTTTTCCATTCTTTAATTTTCACCGCAAAGCTGACATGTTTTAAGAGGTGCAACCTAATATTGCCTGAACTCCAGGACCCACCACAAAGATTTCTGGGTAACGGCGAGGGGAGGAAGTACACAGACAGGAAAACGGGCGTGTATGGAAAAGCACACGCCGCTTGGCTGCCGCTCGCTTTTAAGTAACAACACATGGCAACGGAGGAATTCGGTTTGACGGTCGCCTGAGCTCGCAACCGGAGATGAGAACGTTGTTCTGTCACTCAAGACATTTAGCAACCCAGAGTCCCTGTGGAAGCGCTGATAAGACCAGCCATTCTCCGTTCCTTTCCATGTTTTCATCTTGGAGGCAGCATCACAATGGGCATGATTCATAATTCCTACCAGCTACTGACTTGGCCCTCGTTCACATTTGGGAAGAATGTGACCTCACAATACTGTTCTTTCAAAGGCCGTTGCCGGTCTGTTCTTCTCTCAGACCGGGTCTGAAGCACGCCTCTGTTCCTGGAGAGAGGTCGAGGGAAGCGAGAGGAAGACAGAAAGAAAAGAGAGTGGTGTGTGTGTGTGTGAGGGTGAAACTCTTTTGTAATAGCTTGTACTGAAGAAATAAGTTTTTCTCATTCTAAAGCAAAAGCAGACATGAACAGCAAGAATGTTTTTGATAATTTGAAGAACATTTAGAGAATTTTTAGAGCCACAGTTCTGAGAACGTTTACTGTTAGCTGGTAAGAAGTTTAACTGCACATGTTTTTATAACAAAGTTAGTTTTTAAAACAAAACAGATACTGTAGTTTACTGTACTCTGCTGTAGTTGCTGCTGGATTTTATAATGAGTTGCTGTAAAGATTAAGTTATAGAATTTATGCCTGGTAATAAATATTGTAATCACATTTATGACAGCTGCTAAAATAACGCTTCTGTATTATTTTTGCTTCATATCTGCATCTGGTCGACATTTTCAGAGGAATGAAACACAAAGACTCGACTGTAATTTGTAATTGTCAGATTTGATTTTTCAAGACGTCAGTGTTTTAAATCTGTTTCTTGATTATGGATAGTTAGTCATACCCAAATGACATAAAATATCAGAGTTTCTGAGTTTTGAAACTGAACGGCCCAATAGTTTTCCAAACTGGCTCAATTTAACATAATTATACTACCTTTATTGTAAGTTTTGTCTTGGAACAAAATCAGATAGGCGTTGGTTCAGCCATCCAGCAGTACGGTCAAATCTCCCAAAAGACTCATTATAATTACTGGCCCACCCACAATAAACTTTAGAAGTCTGTCACAATATCAGTTTGGTCCAGTTTCTCAGTCCTGCTCTTGAAAAACTGCACATTCCAGGGGATTCAATAGTCTTACTCTGTTCTTCAGGTCATGAAGCTTCCAGAAGATCTGAGAGTTCTTCTGTAAAGTTCCTCCAGGAGCAAGACTGATAAACTTTTCTTTAGATAAAGTTTGAAAGAGTAGCGCTGGTGGCAGACCAAGCAGGAGATGATGTTATGCCTTCAACTTCTAATCTTTTCTCTGATCTTCTCCACAGGCCACCAACCAGGATGGGCAGCTGACCCTACTGTGTTCTCCAAAACCTCAAGTCTTCATTGGTTAAACCATGATGTTCAAACACATTACAGATACACGCATAATGCACAATAGACGGTCTCTTCAGTTCCATGGCCATTACAACCTGTCTCTCTTTATTTGAGTCACACAGAACCTTTGGACAGAATTGTGTCAAAGCTCACTCAAACATCTCCCATGATGAGCCAAAACCGCCACATGATTTGTCTTCAGTCTTTATGCAGACTGTGCATGTTAGATCTCCAAGCAGTCATTCATCTCTTTCTTATTTCTGACTCATCGCCTCCATTCCTTAGAAGACATCATTACAAATGTCTGTTTCATTCGTTTATTATGTTTACCCTGCAACGCTACAGATGACTTTCAATCAGCACTAGACCAAACAGCTAATTTTTTTAAAGAGAAATCTTAATGGACATATAAATGACACATTCATTCAAATTGTGTTTGTTTTTCCTCTACCATTCTTTGAGCAACAAAAGACGGAGGCATTTTGGGAGGAAAAAACATTGGCAAGGGAGAAAATGATGAGGGGATCATTAAAAATGAGCAATCTCTCTGTTTTATAAAGAACCATAACAGTCCCATCAACTCATCACATTTACCCGGTTGGTCACTTTACTAAGTAGCTGCTTTCCTGCGATTGTGTGTTTTGGTAAATGAAAAGAACTGGACCTAGTGAAGGAAAGGTTTAAAGTCAAAACAACTGTGATGTAATGAGGGGAACTTCCAAAACTGGTGCTGGTATATTTGCCACCAAACAATATAATTGTTAGCAGATTAAGTTTCACTAAAGCTTGACTATTTAACTACAAAATGGCTTGTTAGCTGTTTTCAGTGAGATAAATGTTTTTGTGTTACACACTAAACTTCAGAGAAACTTTGCTTTTGGGCTTCCAGGCAATTGTTGAGGGTGGAAACATTTGGCATTGTAGGAAGTCTCGGCTTTTTAGAAGTGATGATTCCAAGATCCGCCAATTCATTCTTATTTGGGCCAAAGATGTTTGATATCTGGAGAGTTTTATCAGAGATAAACCTTTGATTTGATAATTGGGGTTAATAATGTCAGATTTTCCCATAAATAGCCTAATTACAAAAACCTGTCAAATATTTTTACCCTTTGGACAGTATAACATTAAACTGACCTTCATTTACAGACAAAGTGCTTCACTGTATGTTTTTTCTTTCAGAACAGTTTTGTTTGCATCAGTGCTATGAGACACAAGTTTTCCTGTAAGTTTAAGAAGTTAAATCTACATCAGACCATGTGTGTTTCGCAGTGTGCAGTAAATACTGAGTTAAATCTTCAGTAGTTTAACATCAGAGTCACGCAGGACAAGCGGTTAGTCATTAGTCACTTTCATAGAGCTGTACAGATAAAAATACAATCATGGTGGCAGATGATGTCATTTAATACCCTGAATGTTTTTGTGTAACCCTTGAGAAAAGATTGTCTGAGCTTGTTAAACGTCTGCATCAGTGCGTTTTATTCAACCTCTAGCCATAATTGCTTGTAATGCAGCACAGTTGAGCTGGCAAACAGCATACGAACAACATTGTTGTAATTTGTGACTTTTTATATGCACAATGACGGTATGTATGTTTCCCTCATAGACGCAACAATTATATCAAATATGTTCTGTGCTTGCAATTTAAAGTGAGCAATTTTGTCGCAACTGTTTACACAGCAAAACAAAGTTCCTTCATTTTAACAATGTGGCCAGAATATGTAATGAAACAGCAGGACATGATGAAACTATTGCTCAGCATCTAAAAAAAGATTCATTACACGCTAAATAAACAGTGCAGGCTTGAGACGTTAGCTAACTTTCCCGTGATTAATTAGTGTGATTTTTCATAATAGTGTTTCTGTCATCATTTCTTCTCAGACATTTCCTGAAAGATTTTTATCTGCAGCGCAAACAGTTCCTGGGAAATATGGGGCTAATCACGGCGATTTCAGCATGTGCCTCTTTGTCCTTTGGGAGTAATGTTATCAGAGATGTTATGTACAATTGGAAATAACCAAAACGTCAAGTTTAGCGAGTAAACCGCAGATAAAACGCTGCTTTCTGTGCTTTACTGGGTGTTTTTGTAACTGAGCTCAGTTTTGCGTTTGCAGCACGGAGGTTGTGGGTTTGATTTCCAGGGAACGCATGTAATGATCAAACAATGTTGCCGCATGCAGGATGCAGTAAATGCTGTAAATGTTACTGCAGCATCATCATGATTCACTGATTTAATCTGTTGTTGTTTCCTATTGAAAATGTTCCAACACCCTAAAATTGTAAATGGTTATAAATAAATGAAGAACTTATTTCATATTTTTGAATAATATACTGGCACTCATCGAAAAGACCATCTCTAATGCATTTCTAATTGTTTAACTGTGTAAATTGAGCTGTTCAAACCTTCCACAGATTTACAGCGGCTTCCAGATGGACCGGCTAAGAATCATGTTGATTTGCCCCTGAGCAATTCTTTAAGTGGGGCAAAACCGCAGAGGGCGGGTCAGAGGTCAGTGTGCTCCATTAGTGGCTGCACTGGTGGAGTTAAACGCTTTTACACTGTTTTCGTGGTGCTGCTTAATATTTAATTGAATAAAAAAAAGCAATTCATTCAATTTAACATCATCTCGTGTTTTTCATAGAGGAAAAAGAAAATCACACAGATCTGATGTGACCTGAGGGTGAGTAAATGCTCAGAATTTTAGTTTTGGGTGAATTATTCTTCTAATGGCCCATGATGTTTTTAAAATCCTTGTTTTATGGTGATAGTTATATGATTTGACCTACTTTTAACATTAAATCCCCGTTGTGAGTGAACGTACACACACACACACACACACACACACACACACACACACAGATGTTTGTAACACAGATGTGTGAAGGAGGGTGGGGGGCATCTACTGTCTACCCCTTCTAATCCGCTTTAGCTTAAAGAGGACACCCAGCTAACAGTTTTTAGCTGTTGTATTAACATATTCCTTCTTGGTTATTCAACATTTTTAAAGTTCCACTTTTTAACAGTAATGGTTTTGATCATATTATGTGAGAAACATTCTACTAATGTTACTGCAAGAATGTCTTGAATAATGTTTAGATAATGTTAGCCAACGGTTTAAGAGCGTTCACTGTTAGCAGGTACAATCGGTTTAAAATTAACATGAAATCTTTATTTTGTCCTTTAACTTTAATGTCTATGTGTATGGATTGTTATATCATAATACAACTGTCCCCACATTTCAGGATTACTGATGTCATTGGCTGTGCCTTCAAACTGGAAGCTGATTGGTCCATGTCATCAGGTTAGCGTGTCAAAGTCTGTGGATGTTGAACATCTGTCCATGAAATCATCAGCATTTACAGTCAAATACAGTAACACAATGTGATCTGTGTGTATCTCAATGTTGTGATACGGAAGCTGATTCCAGAGAAAATTCCAGGACATTTGAGGTACGTTATGGTTTTTAAAGTGAAGTTATTAGCCATTATGATTCATTTGAATATTTTACCTTTACATGATGAATTTTATAGTGTGCATGTAGTTCAGTAACAAGTGTGAATAACGTTGTTTAATATATCAAAGTGTCTTATTTTGAATTCTGTCTTTTGTGTTAAATAGACGCTGTTGTTGATGTGATGTTCACAGTTACTTTTCCAGCTTTTATCATGTTAAAAGGTTTTGTAATGTTGTTTATTTTTCTTTCACTGTCTCAGAAACATTATGGTTTGATAAGAACTCTTTAACACAATCTTATCCTGTAAATCCCACATCACGTCAGAACCAAAGCGGGTTTTTGCTACAGCGAGCAATGAGCGGTTCTGTTGCTGACAGTCCAGGTAGCGCCGGCTCAGATAATGCCTTTGAGAGACACAGAAACAAAAGTTCAAAGAACCGGCGCTGGCATTTGATCCATTGTTCTGACGGGCTTTAGGAGAACAGCACACACAGAGCATCGTCTTACCAGAGCAGAGAGCGAGAAGCGAGGCTTTCTGAGAGACTGCAGATTAACCGCAGGTGAGCTGTGTCAGTACGGCTGAGCGACGACAATCAGACACGTGTATTATACTTGACCTTTGAGTTTTGGTGAAGAGTGTGTGTGTGTTCAGGTAGGTTCAGGGAAGATCTGGGATCTGTCCTGCATATGTATCTGTCTATCTTCAGGCTTAATTCAATCATTCTCCACGAAGCGTTGATGTGTTTTGATGGAAGGCTTTTGTTCGTCTGTGTGGTCCTGGTGGAAGTCTAACAAGGTACGACCCAGGGAGATTTCTTAAAGGGATACTTCATCAGAAATGAAGGCATCCAGGGTGTGTGACTTTATTTCAGCCCAACAGAGTCAGAGCTATGTTTAATAATATCTTTTGAAGATTTTGAAGCTCTAAAAACCATCCAGCCATCCATCAAAAGTAATCCGTACGGCTCCAGTGAGTTAATAACCGTCTCTGGAGTTAAATGATACTTTTCAAAAGAAAATAATTAATATTTTACCCTTAATATGCGATTGTCACATGCACCTCGGATTGCTGCAGGCTGAGGTAAATTATAGGATCGTTTTCATTTTGGGATAACCTGTTCCTTTAAGACCTGCTATCGGATCAGATTTTTTAATATCTCTTTCACACACGGATTCAGGCTCTCAGGAAGATTAAGCAATACTCCAGTAGTTATGAGCAATGATCATATGACAGGATTAACCTGCAGTGTTGACTGCAGCGAGGTAAACCAAACACCTTTTGTAGATTTCAAAGAACTATTACACAAACTTTCCTGCTTTCTGCTGTGAAGTTTCTCACATTTGTAATCGTTGTTTCTCACCATATTCTTCCTGTCAAACATGCAGCCATTAACAAAATCCTCCTTAACGCTGTAGTTGTATCCGTACAGTATTTATCATATGGCACAGTAATAATAACGCCGTGCCCGATGGCGGTTCAGAGCAGGACGGAGTAATAGATCCGGCATTTGGCTGGCATACAGTTTCAGGCCGTGGGAGCCATGCTGTGTGTTTTAATTACTGGTGGCTATTCTCAGACCAACTCTGAAGTTTTGTTTACAGTGCAATATAACAAACCCAGTCAGACACTTTTGTTAGTGGTGGAGAAAAAACACTTGTGAGAAAACTGCTCAGCTTTGGGGGTGGGGTGTGGTAGGGGGTTGTAAGAGATGGGGGTTCTCTCTTGTTAATGGTCCATTTTAAAGCTGCAGTTTAAAACTTATCCAGGAGTTGTTTAGAATTTAAGCTTGCCATTCACATTAGGAAACTTACTACAAATACCTGCAACTTTATATTTTAACCAGAGATGGTGGGACTGAGGCAAAAATGAAGGATTGTAGCTTTGTTGTAAAAGAACTTGAGCCAGAATTTATCCATAGTAAATCTTATGTTTTCTTGTCTTTTTTTGTCTTTGGTCTCCCAACAAAACTAATTTTTGTTATTAGAAGCATTTGCGGTTATTTGATTGACAAGGTTATCTGGACTTTATCACTGACAGTATGTTTTTAATAATAGCCCATGACAAAATTAGGGCCAGTGTAAGTGACCTTGTGAAGGTCTTTCTCAAGGTATGTTTAGTTTTAAGAGTAATGAGATTTTAAGATGAATTGTGACGCTTGTACATCAGTGTCAAAAGGTGTAACTTCTGTGGGACATCTGATACATTTTTCTGTGGGTTTTTTTATAAAAATACCTTTGAAACACTCAAATCTATGTAGGTTCTGTCACATGAGTTTATTTTGCTGTAATGATGTTTAAAACGTGAACTTGTTTTTGTTGCATTGTGTAGATTTGCTGCTTGTGCAGAGAGCATCACTGTCTGTGATGTGGGGGCAGACAGAGGGCAGATTTCTATCACCCGGATTTGATACCTCAGCCATTGAAGAGGATAACTGTTGACTCAGCAAATCTCTGAACGCTGTGAGAGGAGCTCGCATACGAGCGCAAACGCACACCCACAAACTCGTCCTCTCCACCCCTTAAAAATCACCTCAGGCACGAGCCGGTGAGGTCATGGGTAAGTAGATGTTTTCAGAGGTATGGAATTGTGGGTAATTGGACTGACAGCAGAAGGGAATCGGGGGTACCGATGTTTATTTACCTCTTTGTTGTACCGTGAGCAGGGACAATGAACGCTCTGGCTTTGGTCTAGTATGACATTGGCTCTTGTGCTGTGAGGGTCCGGATGCGATGGGCTTCTGCAATCCAAACTTCCTCTTTGTCAAAGGATTCTTCTGCTCTGTCAGCCAAAACGAAGGCCAATGGGTGCTGAGTTCACACTGTGTGGAGGTATGGGGTGAGGTCATAGAAAACCAACAACTTTTGGAGAATATGTTTGGACTAGTTACACTTGAGTCACTGTTGTTTTTTATTGAAGGTGCTCACCGCACCTTTTTTTTAACAAAGCTTCTTTTTTTTTAAGACATGTTAAGTTGCTAATGTGTTTTTTAATGGTTTGTCAAGGTGGAGTTTTGTTACTGTGCAGGAAAAGCTGCTTTTGGGCGTCATGAGTATTTAACACTCTCCAATGTTTTTGTTCTTCTCAAGCAATTGTTTTGGAGGTCAAGATCACACGCCCTTATCAAAACACGATTTGTGATCTTCGCATCTCTCTGGCATTGCTGTCCGATTCTTGGCGTGCGTTGTTGTTGGACGTAGCTGCTCCTTAGCTAACAGGAACAATGTTCTTTCAAAGTTCTCTCCAAGACTTCATAAAGTCCCTGCAATAACGCTAGTGGAACATTTTAATAGTACATATGGTGTCAAAAACCTTATTCCTAAGTTGTTAGTGGAACATTTAAAAAATGTTACTAAAAAAATTGAATAACTAAAATTGTTAGCAGCTCACTGCGGGTCAATTGTGTGTGTTGCGTGATGCAATGGAGGGCTGTTCTCTAACACTCACTAGCATTCCAGAGTCTAGCTGCAGGCAAGGGCTGGGCTCTGCTGTCAAACTATGTGCACCTATTAAAATGGAGAAATATCATCAAAGCCTGTTTTACGCAATACTGCCAATCTGAGCAATTATTACATGGCGAACTCGGTTTTGCGGTTTTCAAATTCCCTTCCAGAATTCTGTGTTTGTTTAAATGTCAGTTTACAAAAGCTTTATTTTAGGATTGTTTATGGAGCTGAGGAGGAGTGTTGAGAAGATCAGAGGTGAAGGTGTGTTGTGATTGTTAAGGAGGGCTTGGATTGTTGGTAGACCATCATTGTTTGCTTGGGAACAGCACAGTGATGCTGGGTTAGTATTTAGATGCAGACACTTAACCATGTTAACTAGTAGAAGACGGCAGCTTCGGTCTCTTGTTTTCTTATACGCTGTCACCTGTTGTGTAAGAGGGCTCTCACTGCCATCACACCTTGTAGATCAGACCAGATTTTATTACTTCCTGTACAGTTTGAGGAAGTGATAACAGAAAGGGTGGAGATGGGAAATTAAAGTGCTTGAATGTTTGGGCTAGCCCAATCTAGACAGAATTTCACAATAAATTCACAGTTATTTGCCAACATTTAGAGCTACTGCTGACTGAAGCGCTGAGACATTTGGCGGAAGTTTTTCTGATAGGAAGAAGTTGGAAAAGTGGATGAATAAAATCAAGAAAGTGGAATTAAAATAGATTGTTATAATTGTTAACAATCAATGCTTCTTAAATGCAATAAGTTAATTCCAAGTAAAAGATAAATTAATTTCCCTAAATGCTTTAATTTCCTTAGTATATTACATAATCCCTTTAAATTCAGATATTATTTGTTATAAAGTCACCTGAAGTCAACAGGGTAAGAAAAAACTGGTTAATTATTAATAATGATTATTAATCATTATGAAGTTATTGATTGTTTTAAATCTTTGGTTGCAGAACTGTGTTTTTCTATCATTTTTATTGCAGTTCATCAGAATTCTGTCTCCTGTCATTCCAATTTAAATCCCAGTTCGGCATCCAGTGAGTTTGAATTCCAGCTCATCATTTGAATGGCAGCCAGTTCTGGCGTTCAGAATTACAGCCGGTCCTGCCTGACGCATTATGTGTGTGTGACTGATT
The DNA here is from genome assembly GCA_036877545.1 of Yasuhikotakia modesta. Lineage (NCBI taxonomy): Eukaryota > Metazoa > Chordata > Actinopteri > Cypriniformes > Botiidae > Yasuhikotakia > Yasuhikotakia modesta. The sequence goes on along the minus strand of JBAJNP010013264.1, from coordinate 796 downwards.
CTGCTGTTTCCTCAGGGACAAGCGCTGAATGAGGGAACAAAACGATGTGAGGCATGAGAACACCACCGGCGACATCGCTGATCCTGAACTAATTCAGACGTGGTGTAGTTAACCCTTTCCGTTTAAGCGCCACGCAGGAAGTGAGAGAGTGAAAGAGCGCCACAATTGTTGTAAACCGACTGTGGTTGAAATTCTACAGGCGTAGAGGTCACCACAACTAAACAGCAGGGGTGTAGGAATGATCCTAATGTAGCTCCTAAAGCAGGAATAAAAGATGCCTTCAGGGAGATCAGATGTCAGCCGGGGTTAAGGCGAGCGAGGGACCCTTTGGCAACTTGAGCGCGCAGCAGCTTTCTGCCGTCTAGCGTCGCATATCTCACCCAAGAGACGCCAACTGGGCGGAACAGGAAAAGGGTCACAAATGGTGACTCCTTAAGAAGCGGAGATTTAAATATCCCAGGGTGCTTGTTTTATATAGCGAAAGAGTTTTTATTTGATACCACAGCAGACAGGTGCCAGGCATGAAACTGTCTTTCATTTCGGTTCAATGATATGGTTGCTTAAGATTAAATAAACCTCAAACCCTATGAACGGATAGCAATGAAAGCAAAGCCAGTTAATGGGGAATGTTCTCAGAACATTGGATAACGTTCTCTAAAAATTATTTACGTTTGTAACTTTTTTTAATGTGGTATAAAAAATATTACCCCTTTATTAGTTGTTGGAATGTTTTTAAGTTACAGAATTAAATAAAGTTTGAGTAACATTTTTACCTCAGCAGTCACATTTGTTGCCA
>JBAJNP010013263.1:0-12342 GCA_036877545.1 Yasuhikotakia modesta | reverse complement strand
AACAGACAAAACAAACACTGGAAACAATGTATATTTAATATACACACACATATTTGGATATATTAAATATACATTGTTTCCAGTGTTTGTTTTGTCTGTTATTGTTCATGCTCTTGCTTCTTGCCATGATTTATGTGTTCAGATTACATTTTTGCATTTTGAACTTATTACACTGTGTTGATCTGCATTTAGATACTGACTCACAATTTCACGTTCCCTTTAGTATGTGACAACAGGTCCATTGCTCTTATTTAGTGTTGACTGTAGTCTACTGGGGTGGCCGAAATGATTGACAATGGCGAGTGAGGCAGCAGTAATTGGTTCCATATTTTCAGAAGAAACATTTCCAGTATAGGTAGAACGTGAAGAAAAAGGCTGACCTGAGATTCAGAAGATTTAGACAGAGCAGGAAGTGTGGATTACCCGCAGTGATGTTTTCAAAAGTAGTGTGTGGATGTGTGTGTGTTTTTGCAGAGAGGAAATCTGTGAGGTGGGCCTCAGAATATGAGTCGGCCTCAAAACGTGAAGGAAACAGAGTAATACAGAACAAATACTGAAAGCATTTAATCTGTCTTCACATAGTTTGATTTTACATTTTTTCAAATGTAAATATGTAACAGATGAGCTGCTATAATATTCCGCTGTCTGATAGAGCCACATAAATCTTCATAAATTAGCACAAATGTCTTACTGTAGCATTTAGTTGAGTGTGGTAGTCAAACTACAAAATAGATATTAGATAAGATAGGACAGCAGTGTATTAATGCAAGACATGCAAATCACAAAACCTTTTAAACTACATCTTTCAATTTGTTATTATACATAAAGACTGTTAATGATTAATAGGCTTTTAAAGACCATTAACTGCCAAAACCCAAGCGAAAAAGCAGAAAGAAAAAATGGTAATGTTTCGTCTTTCACAGTTTCACATCATTATCAGTTTTATTATCATTATCAAGGGTACATCAGTTGAACTATTGCTAAACTATTGCAATGGAATTGACCTAAACAGAAACTAAAAGGAGGTGTTTTAGTTTCACTTACTCCTAGTGAAGGTTTGGTATTTTTGTCGCTAACCACATTATCAGACTGTATGAGTGTACAAATAAAAGTACCTAGAAGTACCCAAATGCAGTTTATCACATGAACGTGCACACACACACACACACACACACATTGGTGGGTCATTGGTGGTTGATTCAGTTCACGGTCTGGGCATCATCTGGGCAGCTGTGGTGGAGGAGGGGCACAAGAATGCACAGAGATGTGCCCACCTAGCTAACAAGCAACGCTCTCAGAACATTGGCTAACATTTTCTCAGAGTTCTCTAGAAGTTATCATCAACGTTCCTGCAGTAACGTTAGTGAAACATTTTTTATTTTATGTATGTTACATTATAGTACACACTACACATGCAAATAAACACTCCTGTGATAAACACAAAGCAAGGTAAGTACAGAGTTAGTGTCAGTGTACATGTTGACGCAACTCAACAGTGTAAATATGTACCCATAACACAACCTCTAAACAGTAACGTCAGCTGTGTGTACTAAGTACTATGTACTAAGTCCATGTACTTCTGTGGTGGTATAAACACAAACAACAGCTTAATTCTAACACAACATGTTATAAAATATATTTAACAAGATCAAACAACCTTTTTGACAAAGTCTCAAAGTAGAGAACGGACAGCGCAATACATTTTACACAAGACTGTATGTTTTGTTGTATATCAAACAATGACAAGCTTCCATATATGGTACATATCCAGGCCATGTGTACACACAATATGCAACTTTGAAGACAAATGACCATTAAATACAGAGGAGAGGATAAACAGGCCATGCTTAGAGGCTAAATGTGTCTAGCATTTTTAGCATCACACAGCGTGATGGAAAAACTTATGTTTAGTTCTGTTTTGTCCCTGAATTTCCTTTTTCCTCTTGCTCTCTAGCCCACATTTCACTTGAGCTATATTAACAGAGTTTCATGTTCCTTTTTTCCACGCTCCAATAACACACACACATATGCGCACACACACACACAAATTATCCTCTCAGTGTTGTGGCTCCATAGATTTCTCTCACAGATGGGGGTCCTCCTTACACCCCTTTCCCCTTTTGCCTCTTATCCTTTTCTTGGGGGCAGGTGGGGGGGGGGTCTCCCTCTTTCAGTTGCTATGCAACAAATGCAATTACACTGACATGAAGTGTCCTATGGCACCGTACAGTCTTCTGCATTTTCTTGTTATTTATATGGATACAGCGGAACCCAACAATATGACTAAAATTATCCCTCATTTTCTCCTTCTATCTCCACATCTATGACACACTAAAACCTCACACAAACACCCCTTCACAATTTCCTTCTATGGTCTTTGTCCTGCTCTTGTCTGGCTTCAGGTGAGCTGTATACAAACAGCAGGATGAAGGAAAGTCAGATCTGATGTTGAGCAGGGTTTGTCTCACTTATCCGCTACATTATTAAGGCTGGATCATACAACATAATTACGCATCTGCATACTTGAAATTTCAGACTTTTTTATAGGCCATAGAGCCTGAGTTTTGTGGGGTTTTTTGTAATACCAACAGATGATTTATGAATATGTTTATGCAGATTTGCATAAACGTGAAACTGATGAGTAAGTAAATGTGTAAGCCAGCCTCCTGAGAGTGTTGCCATCTTTCTGTCTCATGTAGCTTTAGGAGAAAACATTTCTCCCTCGCTGTTTACATAAACAGCCAAGCAATGGTTAGCAATGGGAACCAATATATGGTTTTTCAAGGTACACTCTGTAATCACTGATGAGTACCGCGTGAACCCCAGGAACTAATTTGGTGTTGGCTGCCATCTGGGCTGAATCACTATAAAAGTACATGGGAAGACAGGGTGAAACACTTTTGTTGCCGTACCACCACCAGCCTGCCAGTTACAGCAGGTCTGGATTGGCACTTTTGAAATGTCAGAAGGCATCTTCATCAGAGCAAAACAAGGGTTGGCATCAGAAAGTCACTGGCATAAACCATACAGGGCCAGACTGCTTTGGCATAATCATCTATAAAGCAAATTAGTGAACAAGATATGACACCAGAGTCTTACTACAAATGAATAACGTGGTTTTGGTATACTGACTATATGGAATTTCAGATGCATTCATTGTGAAATGATGCAAAATGTCTCGTTTATGAGTTTTAATGCTGTTCTCCACATCCACTGCAAGCAGGCCACATTGTGGTGAACTGGCTCAGACGGGAAAACCATACGACAACGGCACAGCTTTTTCCACAACAGCCCCAGATAGGCTATATTTAAGTGAAAATCAATTGAAAAATGATGTCTGCGAGGAAGGCTGATGAATCTAAAACCACTTGGATTGTATCGAACAATGACTTTCAGTCGAGGGACATTTTGTGGGAAAAGCACAGCTGTCAATGTGAATGAATTATATGGAGCTTTTCTTATTTTCTTAATAGTTTTTTGCCAAACAGCAAGCCACAACACCCTTAGATACCAAATATTCCTCTGTTTGCGCTCCATATTGGCTACATCTAATTATAGTGTGTCAACATTATATCAGTGCAGTTTTAATATAATGACTTGGGGCTCATGGTAAATATTTGAGGTTAAAAATGTCCCTTTAACCGAATGGCAGCAGTGCGTGTCAGTAAATGGAGGGCTGTCAAGAGACAACAAGTCATTAAGAGACAAAAGTTGGCTTTTAAAAGTTAGCTGATCAGGGAACAGTTTTGTGGTTTCTTCCACAATGGTGGAAATCACAGACTAGGCTGGTGATTTCGGTCTGGAGTCAGTGTGAGAGGCACTAAAACAAGCTATTCAATCAGCATTCCCAAACACTCTGGGGCAGGCAGGAATGTAAAAACTACCAATTTCCACAGGATCAGACTTCCACAAGCAAATCAGACTAGCAGTTTTCCTTTATTTTGTTTCAGCTTGACTGACTTGCAGATCTCTGAAGCTGCCTTTGGTCTTCCAGCTCAGGAAATGACTTGAGGTTTGGACCATACCCAGAGCTCCCAAAGCTGTAGTATTTTGTATAGGCGTCACTCTGCTCTTTCTACAGATTCTACAAGTTTACAAACACAGAACCATCATATATTTTCTGTTATGCACAAGAAAGAATGTATACAAGATGTGTAAGTGTATACAGCCATTGTGTCATTTTTACCAACAGAGATGAATAAATTCTTCACTAAACATATTATTAACAATTAAAATAAAATAAAGCATTCTGGCCAAAATTAGATTAAAACATTAAATGTCTAATAAATGTACTGCTGTATGGTCAGTTCATAACAGGCTCATTGATATTACAAGAAGTAAAATGATGCGTTCAGCGAGACAAGAAGACTTCGGACAGCTACAGGTTCTGTCAAATTGTAACATTTAACCTATAGCATGAAATATATATACGTGGCACCATGTGCTAATGGCCCGTCACTCTTATTCTGTATTTTGACTGATAATGTGACCTGTGTAGCAATGTACTTCCCCCTATGACCTCATTAATCACTACAGACTATAACAAATGGTGCAATAACAAAATACACAGTAACTGTGCAAGCTAACAATCAAGAGTTAAAGTGACTTATTTCTATTGACCCTGTTGTACTAAAAAATGCCAGCGAAAATAATAATAATAATGATCATATTTTTCAATGAGAGGAAATAGAGAAAAACAAGCCAATTGTATAGTGAAGATAAAACACATGAACAATAAGCTTAAAAAATATAGCTGGCCAATGTGTTTCAAGGTTTCCCAGAGCATAAAAAGGCATGTAATTATTATGAAGTTGTTCATTGCATTGGAATTTACCCTGATGAAGCCAGTTTAGCTGAAACACATTAGTCAACCACAATAGTTAAGAATTTATAAGCTTATTGGAATAAAGTTTACTTTTTAAATACATATGGTAGCTTAAAGTCAAGCAGAGCAAGCCTTGAATAACAGATAGCCAGAACTCCTTACAGGCGGCATTTTGAAGGACGGTGGGAATGCTGTAAATTATTGCGCTTTCTTCATGTCAGAGGGAGCGGGGATGCGATCTTTGAGGCTGCTCCAAATCAAACACAAGCGCATGAGTCTCACACCACTGTGGCTATCCTGTTTCCATCTGTTGCCGTCTGCTGCGGGCAAACCATAATTATTCAAAGTGTGGAGTCACCATGCAGACAATCCAATGCTAACTTTACTCTTGCACAGTGATGTCTGCTTTACTCACCCATCAGTGTGTATAGAGAAATGATATTAACAGACTACACAGGTTCATTCACATGGACACCTGGGCAATTATGCAAATTGGCATTGAGTCTCAAGTGGCACATACTGGTGTATAGCTATGCAGCTACAATAAATGCATGTCATTGCATACATAAGATAACTATGCAAAGTTAAGTAACATTTCCAAACAAATGACCTACATTTACATTACAATAATGCAAGCTAAGCTAATGCTATTCTGATTTTATCATTGACTGTTAACCAAAGTGATCCCAAAGTTAAGCTATTTTAACTTGACACAGTGTTACAATTATGGTGCTTATGGGAACCTAGACCAACAAAAAAACAACATGTCCCAGACATAAATACCTGTGTGAATACCTGTCCTGTGTGTATACCTGCCCTGTGTGAACGGTCCCCAGGTCAACCTCAGAAAGACTAACATTGTTCATTTGCAAAATAGATTGCTAGTAAACTGTAGGCCAGGCTTATGTTCAAAGCAATAGAATAAACAAAGAAAATACTGATATCTAAAGTGTCTTTTTCAACGTCTATTCAATGAGTACATGTGCCCTAGTAATTTAACTGAATTAAACAAGGTCACATTTGTAAAGAAGGTGGTGGCTTGTTATGACAAAACTGGCTTTCTGAGGTCTCTCATTCTATCTATGACATGGAAAACCCACAAACACGCTCAGGCAGGATGGACTAAGGGGAACCCATTCAAAGACTGATATCATAAAGACAGGCTCACTGAAAAACGTTACACATTTGACATGTGACAACCTGTCACGACGGTACACTGAATGTGGAAAATATGGGAAATACAACACAGCTTAAACTATAAGCTGTGAGCCTAAATCTGGCAAAACATTAAATATCAAGACACTGTAAATTACTTCCACTGCAAGTTCAGATAAGAAAATAATTTTCAAATGGGTTGAATATTGACTAATATAATGACCAAATAAAATGATAAAAGCAATGAGTGTTTTAAAGCAGTTAGTGCAATTAGTCTAACTGCAATTAGTCAGACATAAAGGTAGTCTTGCATAGCTAGACCTTCAGTAACCAATCAAAATTTGTGTTTACCATCACCATTCCAAGCAATGGGGACTATTAAAGAATGCCACACACACACACACACACATCTCAGAGACACCCTGTAGAATTCAACCAATCAGATGATGAGTTCTAAACTCCTGAAGTGTGTACAGTAGTAATGTGTGCCATATGCTTCAGATATTCAGCCAACGGTTTGTAGCCGTGATGTCTGAGGCTACGAATGACATTGATTAAGTCAGTGTTGCTGTGACCAGCTTTCAGTTCTGTTTGATTCTGCTGGGGCTGCAGAAATTTCCTTTAAAGCTTTAAAACACACAAGACACTTAAAGAACACACTGTCAAATGAAATAGCTTTATCGAAAGGACACGTTCCTTGTAGACAGAATCCCAGAATAATGATGTTCAGGGTAATGAGTCAAACCAAGGTGATGTGACTGGTGTGAGGTGCAGACACTCACCTGTTGCAGAGTGTGTTTACAGCTCCACTGGTGTTACAGCCACAGGCCTGGCAGCCGCTGGTCCAATTGGTGAAATACTCATCCTCACATTCGTCACATTGGTGACCCGTGTACCCGGCCACACACTCACACTGACCTGTGACCGGGTCACAGGTATCCAGGTTCACTGAACCCTCAGCACTACAGTTACACTGAGGTCCTGCAAGCACAGAGACAGGGAAAGAGAAAACAGTGTTGGACATGTTAGCTTTACTTTTTTAACGTAAGAATGTATGATTTATTCATGAGAGCTGATTAGACATTCACTAGACTTGATCTGTCAATAAACAACATATTATGTTTTTTAATTATTGATTGCTTCTTTAACAATTGCCCTCAGGAAGACCTTCAGTAAGCGATGTTGTCAGCAAGTGGTCACAGCAAAGCAGATTAATTTGACCTTCTAGACACTGAGAGACTTTTTCATCTGAGCGTTGCACAGATAATCACGAAGTGTGAATTTATGCAGAGCTGCAGGGCGCAACTTTTCAGCGCCATTGCAGTGTGGGAAGAGAAAATATGGAACTTTGTATGGGTTGTCTGCTTTTCTCACAGATATTTGGAACTATGAAAACAGTTAAATATTCATAATCAAGTATTGCCCCAGCAAGCACTGTGTGGAAAATGAGACACCTCAGTAGAGTCAGTAGGGCGGCGGGACCTCACGGGGTGTAGTGAACCTGTGGGGTGTGAGAACACGCTGAAATAAGGTCTTCTGTTATACCAGCTGGCTGAAAACTTGGCTACTGCTTTCAAGGACTCTTAAATGTTTTGAAGCATTTGGAACGGACCTAAGCATCGACGGCCATGTTATGAGAACAGACAGTACAAACTGTTCTCTTCCGTCTATGTCAACACCTCTGTACAATCTGCAAGTTGGGAAAACGCACAATAGCCCCGATATGCCTGAAAAGAGATGCCCCGCAAAAACGGCATGCTCAGTAACTCAAAAACCTCTGCGCCTACTGCAGCAGTAACCTTATACATCTAATACAATCAGCAATATTACAGAGGTCACAGTGAGGCTGTCAGCAAAATTATTTGCTCCCAGAAGCTGAAAAGCGAACGGTACAAAGAGGTCTCATTATAGCACCATTCATCTAACTGAGCTGCAATATTAGCATGCTGTGTATCCCACCCCAGAGTTTATCTGATGAGAGGCTACAGCGCATCAAATGCGTTGTGTTCACAGCACAGAGAATCTTTCTGGGTTAAAAGAAAGCAGGTCGTTTCTCCCACAGGAAAAATACAGCAGCTGTAATTTGAAGTGATGATGGTTCTAAGATGATGCTGTAGGGAAATGAAAGAGAAAGAAGGCCAGGGGAGAAAAAATGATGGGATAAAAGATTCAGCTTAGGACCTCTTTGTAGTGTCTACCTGAAACATTTCAAAGACAAGCCAGGATTCACTGCCGAAGCGTCAAAAACCACATTTCATCTTTAAAGCATAACAAATGGAAAACAGTTAGAGGACCAGGAATAAATAGTTTCCCTTCCCAAAATAGTTGCATAAATATACATTTAAGTCTAAATTGTTGATACAAATTTAAAACCTATGGACTCGCATCTGCAACCCATCCTATTATGTTCAAACAACTGATGATGTACCAAGTGCAGACAATGTTTTTCTTTTCTATCTGTTTAGCATTTTACACCCCTGAATCCAGAGAAGACCATTGATGCAATGTATCATTGTTTCGCAGTGACCCCCCGCTGGACCTACCAGTGCAAACACATGGAAAACACATTCACACACGTACTGATGTGGTGCGAGAAGTGGAGCGGTGTGATATTTTTAGCAGAAGCTCTCAGCATGTACAGTTCCCCTAGCTGACTGGGGGCAATCGGATCTGAGTCAGAGGTGACCTTGCTGAAGATCAGATTACACAATAGCTTTGTCAGATGCAAACAAAACATTTCACTTGTCCTTTATTGACACAATTACAAGTATTTATTGTGTCGGTCTGGAACTTGTGAGAAACTGCTAGCTTCTTTCAGTTGTAGAAATCTTTAAATACTGATTGTGACATATTTCTTGGGGAAATGCAATAAAGGTGATGGACATGGATGTAGGAATGGCAGAAATTCACACCCAACCTTTTGGCCTTTTCAAACATTTCCGTTTGTCTGGTTGTGATCTTACACAATAGCTAAACAGGCTGAGACATGAGTTTGACATTAACACAGTGAGACTCCGTTATTGAATATCTAAAAAACAGGAAACAAAGTCACCGCAGACACCCAGCAATGAGATATCAATGTTCTTCACAAAAACAGGTAAAGGTCACAGCTTTGTTCACGCTGAATCTACAGATTAAAGCTTTTGTTGACAGCACAACAACAGTTAAATATTACACAAACCTAAATGCTGTTGGCACCAATCTGTTTGTTTTATTTTCATTGATCCCTAGTGAAAAAACATTAAGCAGCTTCAAATGTCTGAATGAGAGACTGGCTCTCGAAAGAGAGGCTTTCGGCCAGACATAGAGTGACAGTAAGGCTTAAAGCCATCACAGCAGAGTCCAGGTAGCTCCAGGCTGTTAAATGAAAGCTGTCAGCTAAAGACAAGTTGTGATCGATAAGCTGACAATGAGTGCTGAAGAGATGGTGAATGAACACATCAGCTGGGCTAATTCACAAATCTGAGACGACAAAAAGGCAAAAACCAGGCGTAAACATACATCTCAGTTTAATATTTAGATGTTACCCAACTGTGAACAGCCAATCAGATTCTTTTTAAGTAAGAACACTTATGTAACATTAATGAACATACAGAGTCATGGCACAACATGCTGACCCTCAGGGTGAGCAGCACAGTGTCACGGGTAACGGGCCGCTGTCACCCTGCATTGCCGCCCACATGCCAGATTGTGTGACATGGTTGAGATCGTGAGGTCAGGCTACAGCACACAAAGAACAGCAAAAAACACTAACAATGTCATACTGTTACACATTAATTGACAAAACAGAACTGAAAACAAATTTAACATGAACCGGTAAAACAGGAATTGCTGTGTTGCGGTTCTAAGTTCACAAACCATGAACTATCACCATTGTGACAGTGAACAAGGCATATCAGGTTGTTACTGTAAGCTGAATTATTTATCACTAATTAAAAAATGCAAACAATCATTAAACATCATCATTTTAAGATTCTAGATGCTCAATTTGGGTATCAGTTGTCACAAGGAGAAGCTAAATAGTAAATGCTTTGTAAATGGACGTGTGGATATTGTCTGGCCAGCGCCGTTTGCTGTATACTAATTCTACAGAGACGACACTTTATTTTCATCAAAGCACTTACTGTGCCGCTGAGCAGAGAGCGATGGAGAGATCAAAAGCTGAACAATACTTCAGTGCACTTTAAGACATTTGTTTAATAGCTGGTACTCAAGCAAATAACAAATGAATTAATAAATACACAAAGAAATTTACTGTGTTGAACAGTTTGGAATATATATCATTTATATTACATTGTTTTGTAAGGGTTGCAAATGCTATCAGATGAATTCAGATGTAGGCGGGACCAGCATAATGTATTGCTTATGTAAGAGGGTATACATTTTGGGGGTGTTGTTTGCCCATAAAAGCAGGATTAAGCAAACGGATTCACCAATGCCCATTTCATGTTTCACTTTGGTTTGCATCACTAAATATAAATAAATATAACAATCACAATTTAAGCGCTGTAATGAAAGTTTACCTGTTAACAAAATTGTAAAGGTTGCTGTTATATAACTAGTTTATATAACAACAACCTTTACAATAGGCATGTGATACTAAGGGAAGGGTTCTAAGAGCGTGGTTATCAAGCAGAGGCAAAAGAGATGCATCCTTGTATTATTCATTATTCGTGCACAGCAGTTCTAAGGCTTCCAAGAGTTTCTAATCAGCCAGCAAAATAAATCTGCGCTGTGAGTCTAGATTTGTCTTGTCTTCACAAAGAAGTGGATACAGGGTGTTTAAATGGCGGTCTGGGCAACACCACTGCAGTGCTTTAAAAAAAACATTATTTGCAACACAGCACATTGGAAAATGAATTGCTCCTTCACTTAATTTACATATTTTAAGAGAACTGTATGGTTTTGTAATAACATTACTTTTAAAACCCATAAAGCTTTTTGGCAGATAATTCAATTCAGTGGTTTCTGTTGGATAGTGTTTGTTTGTCCTGTAAGATTTCAAACAAACTGTTTGAAGTTTCAAGTCAATAGACTTGTAGATGCTCAAACAGCCAAACCCAAGCAGGAAAAAGCAGTAAATTCTATTCAGGGCATAATGTCAATGTAAAAATGAAATTCAGACAACAGCAACAATCACAGCAGCAAATATTAAACCTACAAAAGGTCCTACAACAGCCCAGCCAGAAAAACTGTACAAGTACTATCAAGGACAACAACAAAGTCAAAAACTCTTCTTCACAGGCTCCACAAAGTCAAAGTATGTACGGTAGCAATTGGTTTGAGCTAATGTTACTTCATAAACAGTTTGTAAATTTGCTGAGCAAGGACAGCACTCATCACATGAGCTTACATATGTCCTGCAGTGTGGATTGACTTCCACTCCTGTTTTAAAAACACGCACAACTACACAATGACTGCAGAATAAGCACAGAATTAGCAAATGATGTTTGGAATGAGTTGGAAGATCTTTGGAGCAAGAATTAAATGTTTTTAATTCTGTGGTACTCTAGCTTCTAGCCTTATACAAGTAGGCTATATGGTGTTTTTTTAGATGCTCTCCAAAAACAGCAATTGGCACAACAAAATTCCAAAAAGATTTTGCAATTATCAAAACATTAAACAGACATTATAATGACTTCCCAGATCCTGGGTGTGCCGTGGCTGCTCATTTTTAGGTTAAGTTTTCAAAGTTTTTATCTGGGTCAAAGATGACGCCTCCTATCCCCAGAATGATGGGGTTATGGTTTTCAGAGGAAAAAAGTGCCCTTAATTCAGTCACCACACTAACAGTAAATGTAAAGTGAAGTGCTGGCCAAGTATGATGATCCATACTCAGAATTTGTCCTCTGCATTTACCCCTCCAATTAGCGCACCCACAATGGACTAGTGAGTTGGTCATGTCAAATACCACAAGTTATTTTAGCAGTCTGACCCTTAAACCTTTAGCCTACCAGTATGTCATAGCAAAGATTCCAAGGTAAAAAATACATTGACACACAAGTTCTAAAAAGACTCTTGAAAAACGATGACTTGTTTTCTCTTCACATTTAGGCCACTGCATTAGGGCACTTACGCTTTTGAATCACTAGGTGTAATGTGACATATCTGTTGATACTTCTTTAAATCAGGAGCAAATTCCAAATAGTAACAGAGCTGTTTGCCTTTGGGCTGTTCCTTAGAATTATTACTTTTTAACTATAATCCCAAACACCTGTCTTCCTGCAGTACGATCGCTTCCAATGAACTTCAAAGAGCCTGCATATCACATTCTGTCTAGTTGTATATGAAACTTCCTTGCATGGCTATTGGCTAGTTGCCTGTTCTTTTAAATTTGTTTTATCCTACTGGTGTCGCACCAC
>JBAJNP010013261.1:0-12343 GCA_036877545.1 Yasuhikotakia modesta | reverse complement strand
ATATTAAGAAATAATGTTTGTGTGCACTGACCTGGGTGACAGCATGGCCTGAGTCTCATTCTTGCTGGTTTTTAATGGTGTTTGAGGTTTCTCAGGTACAGACACCATTATACAGGGGCCGACTTCAGTATAATCTTGATCATTAAGCTCCTACACACACACAGACAGACACACACAGACAGACACACACACAAACACATTAAAATGTGCATTAAAAATAAATATCCTGTTTAGGCACACTACTGGAACTGAGTGGAAGTGTGTGTGTGTGTGTGTGTGTTTAAAATAAATATGTAGGTCAGCGTCTCACCAGTGTGTCTGTCTCAGACAGCGGCTCGTCCAGGTTGCGACTGCGAGAGTGTTTGAGTTTATCAGATGCTGGCTGTTCCTGCTGGTCAAACATATAAACTACAGTCACTAAATCAACCCAAAATCACATACAGCTGCAAGCAGAAATTATCAGCAGTACATGTTAATTATTGGGGTTTAATGTTAAATGTCTAAATGATCACATTTTATTCCATTCCTGAAAAAAATACTTTACCACAATAACTTCACAGCCAGGACAACAGGAATGGTTTGTAAATCAAAAAAGCTAAAGGCCTAATTTAAATATTACGTATAATAAGACTTACTTTTCACATAAACTCCAGCAGTCTTTGAAATTGTGCTTATTTTCAGTTCAGTTTATTTTCAGTTGGTTTCAGTTGGTTTAGCATAATCTAGCATAATACTGCTACACAAAAAATCATATTAGAGTAGACATGTTTGGAACAGTACCGTCATTTAATATTACCTTGTTTATCAGACGTCAGTGCAGATAATAAACCAAATGACTGCTGCTTCTAATAGCCGGCATTATGTTACACGATATGTGTTGTTTTCATGTAAAAAATATTTTTGGACTTGGATATGTTTATTTGCAAACCAATTATAAAACTCACATTATGATCATTTAACATGAGCTCAGCTTTGTGGTCTTCTGATGTAAATATAGCCACACCCATTTCACTGACCTAAAGTGTCCACTGTACTCCACTGTTTTTTGATGTCGAGTATAAATCATAGGACTACACATGACATCACAAAATTCAGCCTTTTCAGTCACAAAACACAGAGTCTAATCACTTATAAGTCAAAGCACATCTTCTCAGTAAGCAGCTAGATTTGACCCTTTATTCATGGGTCTACACCAAACAGTGAAGGAATAGTTAAATACTGAAGTTTAGTTCAGCAGTACTAGTATGCAGGAGAGGAATAATATCTTAATTGCTCTGGTTTCAGTGCTACATGCTTGAACTAGTAACTAAACCAAAGACTCTTTCAGGTAAGTGTCTGCACTCTGTGGTTATATTTCCTATGTACTTGAATGAGGGAAGAGATCTCTAAATCGATGGCTGAGATCACAATAAACTGCATCATTTCAACCACCTCCTAACCTGCCATGAACCATAAATTCTCAAGCTTAAATTGCCCTATAAAAACAGTTCATTAAGTCCCTTCAGTTGTTGCACCGGCACAGCGGATGTCAAAGCCTTCTTTGTGATTCAAATCCTGTTTTTTTTGCCAGTTATTGAAATACGGATGTTCCCTTTATGACGGGACCCTACCCTTAATGTTTTTAGACACCACAGAGGGTGATGTGAAGTCTGGGAACAGGATTTAAACTGTTATTGTACTATTATTATAATTAGCTCGTATAATGAAAGTAATCTCCACCCATCTCTTACCTCTGTGACATTAAAACAGTGATGCTCATAGTTTAATTACTGACCCCTCAGTGTGACATCATTTGTGATGCTTTTAAACAGTAGCTACTAAACAGCCATTTTTAAATTGCGTAATTGTGTTACATCAAATGTAATATTAAAAACTTTTTGGCCAAGACCTTGGAAAACATTGTAAGTATCTGTTAGAACAGTCCCAGCACCCCGTCAATGGTTTGGTTCTAAAACAGTGATAATTGGGAATGTAGGTGCATTAAATGCACTAATGCATTCTAACAGCCATTAGATGTGCTTGATACACTTACAAGATGGCACCCATAATGTACTAATGCAGTGGTTATCAGCCTTTTTGACTCTGCAACCTTTCTCCCCTCTGATACCTATTGTACAGATGTAAAAAATTCTACCAAATTTCTATATGGTCGAGAGTTAAAGATGAAGCTAACAAACAGCAAATGTGTCTCTCAAGTAAAGACATTTGTTCAGTTTACATGCTATAATTGTATTAATAATGGAGTTAGAACCTGTAACCCCCAATGGGTACCAAACCGTAGTTAAAAATGATGTAGTAATTACTTCATCCTGAAATATTTAACAATGGTGTTTAATATGATAAGAGAGCTACTTTAAAGGTCATTTATTCATAAAATAACTTACCTTAAAAAATGCAGTGGACTTTTTCAAAACATGCCCCCATTTGTCTAAGCCTCCTCACATTTAGCTTAATCACAACCCAAACAGTTTGGGTTTAGAACAAGACTACCAATTGTTTACCAATGGTTTGATCAATGCAGACAGGGTCTCCCTGAACAGAAATGACACTCAGCAATGTAAAGCATCATATAAACACACTCACAGGGTTGAAGGTGTCTCTGCCCAAACTTCCTTTACTGTTCAAGCTGCCAATTTCTGTCTGAGAGCTCGACTGAGACATTCCCTCAAAGAAAGGTCTGCCAGACAAACACACACACAGAGACACACATAAACCAGCAGAATCTCTCAGCTCAGGACTGGTCTGTGCTCCACAATAAACAAATGGTTGAATGGACAAAATGTGAGTGAAAATAATTGTGAAAAATGTGAGTAAATGGAATAATGACATAATCCTCCAAAGAAGCTTTTTTAGTATCTTGTCTGCAAATGAAACACCACTGACAGCATAATGAGTCCCTGCAGTTTTGGCCCTGTGTGTCAGTTTAGCACATTACACTGGATGCACAGAGATGCTGTTGTGGAAGCTAGAGGTTATGTGACAAGGGCAGACGTCCCACTGTCACCAGCAGGGGGCTCTGCATTCAGTCCGTGTGTGTGTGACACCTGAGTTGGGGTTTTGGAGTGCTGCGGATGCTGTCTGTCTCCTCCATTTCAGGGCCGCTGTCGCTGGGGTTGTACATTTCCAGACTGTCGTAAAGCTCATCAAGATCCTCTTCCACCTCCTGGATCTGCTCACGAGACACATGTTCTAACCCAAAGCCCACCTGCACACAGACACAGACAGACACACACACACCGACAGACACAGATACACACAGACACCGACAGACACACACACACACACCGACAGACACAGATACACACAGACACACACAGACACACACACACACACAGACAGTTTAAGACTGAAAAACAGCAACATTCCTGAAACGATGCTCAGAAACATTTTTTTTTCTATCTTGACCAAAACGTGGGAATGTTAAAGGTACAAGACTAAAGATGTAAAAGCTTCAGACTAAAGGTGTGACATCCAGTCAGGAAAAATGTTACACAAGTTAGCACAGAAATGTTCACATTCATATTTCAGCAGCATTTATTGAGCTGCCAGGCAAGACGAACTGAAAAGCAGCGACTGTTACCTCATCTGACACCTTAAATCTCTTCAGCAGAGCCACAAACTTCTGCTTGATGTTCGGTTGCTAGACAAAACAGAAGAAAAAGGAGATGAAACAGTTTCAATACTGTATAAAAATGACACTTATTTTCTAAACATATGATCCTGGCCTTATTATAAATAATACATCAATTCATGTTATTTTAAAAAAGTCCTCCCAATCATCAAACTGTAATAACCTCTGAACCATCTCTACAAACTTCACCCCCTAAATACCATCAGAAGTTTCAACAGAAGAGTCATAATATAGAAACAAGAATCTTTATAATCAAAACATTTATATGTAGTTATTTATATTTTCTTAGATAATTTTGAATTCTATTTCGCTGCCTAATTTATTTACGTTCTTGTTTTTTTTTAATGTGTTTGTTTGATTTAATTTTTGGTGTTCAAACCATTCTAGTTTCCATATTTCAGTGTCAGTCAGTGAAGAGATTTTTTAATAAATGGAGTATTTGTAAGAGACAAGAAAACTAACTGTATTAAATATACCATCAGTTTCAGTAATTTCGTGTGTGTGTGTGTTTCAGAAGCTGTTGGAGTGTGTGTGTGTGTGTGTGTTAGAAGCTGTTGGAGTGTGTGTGTGCGGGTGTGTGCGGTTTTACTCTAGTGATGGATGCGCTGGAAGTGAGTTTGCGTCTGGGTTTCTCCTTCCTGACTTCATCGTCTTCATCTAGATACTGACAGAAACACAGGACAGGTTTAACACACACTCATAATGATAATTACATATAATCAGATTACCAGACATGCTGCTGATTTCACACAAACACACACGTTTACTTATCCAAACCTAGTATTCAGACTGAATGAAACAACACAATAATCTTCCAATCTAACCACGACTGTGATGGTCATTCATTAATCAATCTAATTTCCACTACACACTTAAACTACAATGTATGTTTATGCAGTCACAAAATCTTTAAGGAAGAAATCTCTACCTGGTCATGATGGCAGATTTAAATCAACTTGAGGTACACTATTTTATGAACACCACACATGCTGTGTTTAAACGCTCCACATGATTTTAAAGGCTGCCCAACTCTGAATTCTGTCCTTCTCTCACTTCTTCTCTCATGTTAATTTTACATGTTAGTAGGTTTTTGCAAGGACCCACACTGGAACCTTGTCCGCTCATATCAGTACTGGGCCCTGCACCCCAAGCAAAGGCTCAGGTTACTCTGATTATTCTGAATGGCCTCCTGTTCACTCTGCTATCAGTCTCATCTTCATCTGTCTTCTGTTGATTATATATTTACTGGGGTTTTCTACAGGATGTATTGCCACCATGTTTTGAGTAAGACTGATGAAAGCTGCTTGAGGCTACAGCTCAGTTGTTTGTGAACCTGTAATAGTTCCACTGAATAATAATGATTATTCGTTCAGTCAGCAATACAAGTATATGTCCTTTACATTCACATTTTTACTACAAAAGATTATGTTCTCTGACATTTAATTATCTGTGGAAGATCAGTCTTTTTCTGTCTTGATTTATTGGGTGAGTTTGGAAGGATTCTGAGGTGATATGCTTGAGGAAAAGGAACATAATTCTTTTTACTCAATTCAATTTACTCAAAGTCAAAACCCTCAAGGCAACAGACAAGCTGAATGAGTGGACCGGGTCCTTCCAACCTCTCGTCTATGACAAGGCTGAGCCAAAATATTGGGTTGGACATATTGGGTTGGTAGTAGCCACAGCTAACCCCCTCCCCTCAAATACAAGGATCTCACCCTCCTCAGTCACAAGTTGCAACTCCTGGCAAACAAGTGTCCCATTTATCACCTTTTACAGTCAGTAAGAGGGTGCTAGCGACCAACAGCAACCCAGGCCTCCAGAGGGGCACAAAGGTATCAGACATTTTGAACATGTCGCATGCATGTACATTTGCTTGCTTATCTGGTCAGTTAATTTCATGTAAAGCTGCCTGTAACCAAGTGTAAATGGCTAAATTTTAGTGCCCCGGTTGACTGACAGTAAAAGTGCTTCACTGACGGCATCTGATTGGATGACACAAAACGCATCTTAACACCAGGAGTCTTCACTTCACACAGTCTTCACTTACGTGGTGAACGGGGTCATCGCTGCCCTCCTGCTCAGATGAGTAGCTCTCCTCCTCTTCCTCAGAGTAGTTATCAATGTCTGGAGAACGGTCTGCCCCACATCAGAAAATAAGACGCAAGTTTTAATTTTGTGAATGCATTGACTTTCTGTCTATGACTGTTCTAGTGTGTTTCATTTTAAACAAATAACTTTGTGTCTTCATATATTTCCATGTGTTTTACTATTACATCAAATTGAAATGACAATTATTTGTTCCAATTATTGTTATGTGCATCTTTTCCTAAAACAAAAAAAATGATTTTAACGTTTTCAGGAATGCTTCTCAGAGTAAAATTGTGTAAATAATGAATTTGATAAAACACTGACTTAATGTAACATTTGCATCAAAATATGTTGTAATATTATTAATAAAAGGACTAACCTGGTCAAATAATCTTATTTATTAATAATGTTAACAGTGTTTGGCCTAAAACGGACATTGTGCTCTCAGCTAAAACTTCTCACCATTCATCTTGGCTTTAGGTCCCTCGTGGTCGATGGGCTGACTGGAGAGAGAATAAACTCTGATCTCAGCCACTGGGACAGACACGTCCTTCAGCTGACTGTGTAAAGCCAGAACCTGAGCGCCCTCGCTGGGGTGCTGCATCACCTGAACACACACCAATCACAATGAACGAAGAGCCGACAGAGACTTCGCCTGTGAGGTGTGGAGCTTTACCTCAGCCATGTTGATCAGGCCCAGAGCGAGAGTCTTGTAGCCCAGAATTGTTCGGTTCTTGTACCTCTTCCTCCTCTGCAGCATGATCTGAAGTTTGTTGGCGTCTCGTTTTAGGAAGTGAGGATACTGAAAACGAGAAGAGAGATTTTCAGAGCTGTCAGGGTGGAATAAAGGTCTGGTTTACAGTACCAGAAAAATATTGAGAAAGCTATTAGCCATGTGACCCAGCCTCCCCTACCTCAACCTCAATTACATGACAAAGCTGATTGGCTGATGATGTCATCATCTTAAACTCATTAAAAAAATCATCATAAACTATAATTTCTAGCAACTGTCCTGACATGCAACATGAAAGGCAGCAAACAGAGAATAAAAGTATTTTCCAAAAATTTTAAGGCTTAATGGTTACGTTTTAAAAGCATACAATGGTTCCAAAACACACATTTAAGATACTGTATGCATAAAGCATTTACGTTGTTGAACACATTGGAAAAAGTATTTTCAAAGAATGCTGAAACAGATGCATTTACTAACACATTAAAAATTGCTATTGCTATACCCATTAAAATTTACAAATGAACCCAAAGGGAAAACAATACATTATTTTATTGAAGCTTACCAGGTACAGAAAAATCTGTGTGCAAACACACACACACACACACACAGAAACACACACACCTGTAATGAGAAAGTGAGCTGCAGGTCAGTTTCTGTCTGACCGGTCGATGGCAACTGAATCTCATTGGAACGAAGGATTCGCTTTGAGCCCTGAGAGCGAGAGATGGATGACAAAAAAGAATGAGAAAAGTAAAAAGTTAAGAACAGATGGTCATTAAATCTGAAACTCTCACATGACACCTCAAACACAACCAGAGAGAGAGAGAGAGAGAGAGAGAGAGAGAGAGAGAGAGTAAAAGAGTAAGAGAAACAAAGAATGAGAGAGAGAAAGAGAGAGAGAAAGAGATGTGGGAGAGGTGAAAGAACAGAGTAGGCTGTAAAAAACAACAGGATTAACCCGTATTATCACAATGGTTTTTTAACCTCAAATTTAACCTTTATTTTGTGATTTTCATGGGATGATTGCATAAAACTTGTCATTTGACTCATTGGGGTACAACTGTAAAAAAGTAGAAAATGAAATGGTATCAGATAATAATATTATCATCAGTCAGCCTGTGGATTCTAGTCATTTGTTTGGATTATGAATAAAAAAGGTTTGGTTAAGTTACGTTGTCTCTCTCCATCCATGTAATGGTAAAGAAAGCTTTACATTTTGAGAAATTTAAAACATTTTCTGTAAACTCTGTTCAGACGGATTGTATGTAAGTCACATTTACACAGCGTCAGAGGTGATTTCACACTGAGAATCATGGAGGTGTTTGACCTGGAGTTTGACAGCGATCACCACAGAGGTCAGATCCTTATCCAGCTGCTTCAGCATCACCAGCTTCTTCAGGGTCAAGTTAAAGAGCCTGAGAACACAGAAGAACCATCATGAAGACCATCATGAAGATGAGACCACGCAGATCTAATGCAGCATCTGCAGACCAGCCACACTGAAGATATTTAACATCAAAGCAACATGAATGACTGTTAGGTGACGCTACTTTGAGTCGCAGTTTCAATCAGATTTATGAAAGAATCGTCCAGACTGGTTTTGTGATCAGGTTTCATGAATTCATATACATGAACAGATCTGCCTCATGCACTCAAATATCTGCTGTAAATTACAAACATCACCCGCATGAAATCTGCTTTAATCAGAGTCGTTTCTAGAAACAAAAAACACAACTGTCACATTTTGTTGCTTGGTTTTACTACCAACATATTTTACAGCTTAGACCTGCACACCTGCCGATGCTGGAATCCCATTGGTCCAAATCCTGTTCCACATCACTAAACACTGAACATCAAATGAGTTCTGATCAGCTATAATTGTCATGTGTCCGAATTCTGCTTTGAATGAGGACAGACATTTGTGTTGCAGTTATTGCATGATGGAAGACTCTGTGTGTGTGTGTGTGTGAGCTGTCTTGTTTTGGAGAGTCAGATAAGGTTAAGGATTGAATTATTTACGATTACTCTTGCTACAGCTCCTAAAATAGAGGCTTTTCTGGAAAGTGCTCCACACAGATACACATAAACACAAATCTAAAACAAACACAAATGAAACAACCATTTTTACACTCCTAAATTAACAGAATTTTAATCCTAAATTAACAGAAATTTAATCCTAAATTAACAGAATTTTAATCCTAAATTAACAGAATTTTAATCCTAAATTAACAGAAATTCTGTGGGTTGTTGTAAAATACAGGCGTAAAAAGACTTTAATTTAAAACATCTCCTGATGTACAATACACACTGTCTCTCGGAAACTTAATTTTAGTTTTTATACCGTGTAACAGACATTAAAATAACATAAAAAAAGAATCTATATTTACTCATACTTATTGTAAACAAGCTGCCATTATATTGGCCACCAAGCTTTCAAGAAATTGTGCTTTCATATTATGTTCTTTGAACATAACCAATGTGTGGTTTCATATTAAAGTTAAATAGAGCCATCGATCCTTCTGTGTTTATCAGCAGAGAGGTTCACAGGTGTTTGTCAGGCAGATAAACCAGACACATTTACAGAAACACACTCCAAGCAAACAATCTGAGGTGGGGCTGGAAAAAAAGGCCAATCCATTAATCAACCAAACGCAGAAGTCTTTGGGAAATTCTCACTAATCCAAACAGCCTTTTCTCACAGCTTTGATTGGCTTCCAAAATCAGAGTCAGCCGCTCTCATAGACCTCAGATCTTCAGCTGTCTCACTTCATTTACCCACATTAACAGCTTTCAACCGCCGCTCATCAAACACACGCCTACAGCTGCCATTTACCCCCACAGCTGCCCCGACAGCACCATGCTCCGGGTGGATGTGAGGTGTCTACATCACGCCACCTCCCGCGCACATCCTGCAGAAACTCAGACGTGGCTCTGAGGAAAATATCTGCCATCAGCTCTGAGCTTTGGGCATTTCAGTGGGTCTTACAGTGTTTCCTCAAACATTTCCCCAGTCGCCCAAAATCCCTCTGCAGAAATCAGGACGGCGCTACATTTGCATGTCAATGCCAAACCACATCATGGGAGTATCTGAATGTTACTGCTAACACCCCACACAAACTACACATGTAAACATTCAGTCCCTCTGCAGAAACCTCTCAGCCGGTTTCATACAGTCAGAATTGCTGGATACACTGGAATTCTTGATTATAGTCAGAATCTACCTACCCTTCATTATCATCTAAATTCCATGTGCGCGCAAACAAACACACACAAGCACACAAACAAACACACGCACACAAACACACGCACACAAACACACACACAAACGCACGCACACATGCACACACACCTCAGTTCAACTTAAGAATGACATATGGGTCTGTAAATTGCATGTCAAATATTCAACAACCAGAAGCTGAAAATACAGCAGTAATACTCAATATTTCAGACCATGAATCGTTTCTCAGGTAGATTATCTAGACAACTTTTTCACTTCCTTTTGTAACTAGAAAGAAGAAAATGTTATTATTCCCTTGTCCTGATTTTCATGTAATTAAAAATGGCATAATATTAAACGTGACCCCATTTCCTTTCTGAACCACATTTTTACATTTTGGTTCTGAAGAAATTGTTTGACAGTGTGTTTGTACCGGCTGGTTGCCAGGGGTGAGAGAGTGAACATCAATATGCAGCCCAAATATGATCCTGGTCTGTATGTAAGAATAAACATTTTTACTGGCAATCAATGTAAAATCAGATTTTGCTCAGGCAGGGACCCTCTGACTCATGACAGGATGTGATGCATCTAATGAATCTGGCAGTTATTTTAATACAGATTGTTATCCATCAATCCATTTCCTCTTCCTGTAAGTCCTTCACATCTTGCTGTCACATGGGCAGAATTCCCCATCTGAGCCTCCTAAACAATTCATCTGTGTCCATTGTGTTCAATTCATCTGTTGCCCAGGTACTGAAAGTGTGAAGGGTCCTATTGGTTTTCTTGAGGCCCATATTAACACATTAAACTGATCCACACATTTTAACATTGTCTGTTGTTAAAATAACTATATTGTTAAAATGCCACTAGTTGGCAGCAGAAAGTGTCACTTTTAAAGAACTTTTATATGGTCATTATTTTTAGAATTAAATGCTTATGACAAACTGCACATGGTTTCTGAGAGGCACTGTGGCAGTGATGGCTGGTGATGGCTGGGTCCATCACTGTTTGCAGTGATATTTACATCTCTTCTTCTTCTTCCTCTACTCTATGGATGTCTGTGTGTATGTGACACACAGAGGACAGACTGAATCGTTACCATAGCAAATGCTTCTAGTAACACTCTAGTAACAGCAATAGTTCAATCTGTCACTTACGTTTATGCTTCTGAACTTCTCAACCAGAAGTCCTAGAAACTACATTTTTCCCCCAATTTTGACATTACCATACTTTTTTATTCAAAATTTTGTTCAAAACCTTTTTCCTAAATCCTCCTACAAAATTTGTAACAGCATGCAGAGGAAGTTATTAAAACGTTAATAAAAGGTTAGCAAAAGCTAATATAGGCTATAGCCTCCAGTATTCTGATTAACTAGAAATATACATTCAAAGAATTGACACAAATGTTGTGCTTTGTGCTCCTTTTTGTGCAATAACAATTAACAAAAACCATTATTGTCATAGTAAGACTTTTAGACATCCTCTTTTCTCACATTCAGTTAACAAGCTCACTATTCAGAAAACAATGCAATGACGTACATAAGACATCACACTTACCGCACTGCTCTGACATCATCTGCTGTCAGAACACATACAGTAGAACTGTAACATACAGAAGACAACATCCAATCCTTCCTCAGCCTTCATCTCACTATCAGCTAATGCTTACAACAGATCTGAGAACAGGCCATGTTGATTTGAGTGTCTCAATGGCTGGGACTGAAGTGTCAGATGGGCTGGTGTGAAGGTGACATCCAGAGCAGAACTGATTGGATAAGAATCACTGTAATGTGGACGCATGTGTTGCAGCCCCCAGGAACAATCAAATGATTCTGCAATTTAGACATCATGCTGTAAAGAAAACAGGCCTTCAGCCGTCCCCTGTGGAGAGGGGCGGGTGTGTATGGAGAGTTTTCTCATTAAACCACAGCACTAATTCACTGCATGTCTGAGTGTGTGATTGAATCCGTTTGCCTACAACAGCTGTGCTAGAAAATCAATGTGCTGTTAATGCAGGCCATTTATAGCTTGTGTGTTTAATCCATTTGTTTGTTGGCTTTGTATTTTAATGGTTTTCCCTAAAGCACACATTGCTATTTATATTACTCACACCAGGGTCAAGGATTAAAAAAACACACACAATGGTCTCTGAGAGTGAGTTTAAGAAAAGTGAGCTTCTTTCTAATCCATCATAATTATAACAGGAAGACTGGAAAACAGGTCAAACAAACCTATAGGCCTTTAAAAACACCACAGACACATGCCAACAATCACCTAACATCCACTCCAAACACTAGAACAAAGCCCTAGCAACCACACAGAGATGCCCAAAAAACACTCAGAACCCTAAGCACACAAACACCCCAATAACCAGCATATCAAAGCACAACACCTGATCCAGCAACCACCCCGAACTCTCAGCGCTGGACTGACACGCTGGTCTTCTCTACACAGTTAAAAATGGAGTTATGAAAATTTCATCCATTTCTGTGTGTCTATATTATAGTTGTCTTTCTGAAAACCAGTAAAGTGTCTCATTTTCTAACCCATTTCATGTCCTGTGAATCTTCCTCTTATTTTTCACATACACTTTTCCACTTTCTGTCTCTCTGTGAGTCTTTCTCTCCTAAAAGTGCCTCTGGCTGGTATCCAGTCTCTCCCTCCGTCTCCT
>JBAJNP010013260.1:0-12344 GCA_036877545.1 Yasuhikotakia modesta | reverse complement strand
TAAATGAAAATAAACTGGGTGAATGAACAGAATGAGGCAAAGTAAAAAGTGAAAAAAAAACAGCAAAGATTATCAGAAATTGACCAAACCTATAAAAGATATTACATAATTAAAATTCAGTGCTTGGGTTTCACTCTTTTCAAAGACACACAAATCCTTCTAAAACTGGAAACCACAGACAGTATTAAAACAAACAAGAAAAGAAAAATATATTTGTTCATTATTAATATTATGGTTGTGCTGTTGTAATTTTACAGTGGCTGTAGATTTGCCTGAATCTTGTAGTGCACTGAAATAAAAATATATAATCATTACTTTCATGATAAATTAACATCCAAGCCCAGACTAACTGAATTTCTGGCTGTTACAGAAACAATGAATAAAAATGACTGACAGAATGAGAAACCAGTGGAGCTTGTGAACTGAAGAAGAATTTCCTAAGAATGACTAAAAATCAGACATTCAGTTGATAAGCATGAGAAATTTCCAAATCATAATTACGAAAAGAAAAATATCTTGTTATTCTGATGCAAACTTCTGTAATTCCACATTCAGCTTTAGGACTTCATAGCTTATTGTATATATCTTCATGTAGCTACATTGGTTTGCGTGGTTAAGCGTTTGCGGTAGGTTAAGTTTAGTCGCTACCATTGCTAGTATGTTAGCCTGTTAACAGCCGCCTTGTTTTGTTGATTCTTCATTGCTGCTTCCTGCGCTTTGCTCCTTTGTGATGCATTGCAGCCCGTCATATAAAGGGCTTAAAATGACCTGCGGTGTTCATTTTTTTCCCAGATTCAAGCAAAATTGTTCCTAGTGTAGTCGCCGCCGCATCATGTGCTGCAGTGGCTAGGCCGCCACGTGGCCGATCAGATAGATGTTGTCATAGAGATGGCCTACAAAGTCCTCGCTGATGTTCTGAGCTGCCCGTCGTGTGTTTCGGATAAACTCTCTCTTGGACATCTTGTTCTTGACGTGAGGGCTTGTAAGATCAATAGAGAGAAGGATGAGGGAGTAGCACAGAACGTACACGGCATCTGTAAAACAACAGAGAGAGAGGTGTGTTCTTTATTTACTTTAGCGGATCTTACGAGATCTTACCTACCATCTCAGATAGATAATTTGCATGTTGGAAATTTTCAACAGGTTTCATAGGTTAATCAGTCATTTACAATCCATTCTGCTTTTACAGTAATACACACAATGTTGTTATTACAGAAGGTAACTTTGCTTGGTAGAAGCAGGGTCCACTTTTGCTTACACTTTAAGCCAGTGGGCTTTGCTTGGCTTTAGAGGCCAATAACAGTGCTTAAGTACAAATAGAAAGATTTCTCACATCTTGCTTCATACAAAGAAAACATCATATAGACCTGCACCTAATACCAAAGGGTCAAATCAACACTTTACAGCACTAATCCTGCAATTTTCTGATTTGTTTGCAGCAGTCTTGGAACCAGTATTTCAGCTTCATCTGTTGCCCTGTAGCAACAATCTGACAATACTGTGAGCAAACCTGAAATCTACAGGCACCCTGCAAAGCAAACACTGAAATTAAGTATCATAATAACAGGCTAAATCATTTCATAGCATGTAAGTGCTGATCTGAGGGATTTGAGGACTGGTCTGCGCTGCACTCACCAGGACTAAGGCCCACTTTCTGCACCAGGGTGGGGTTGCAGGCACAAAAGCGATGGGAGAACTTGGTGATTAGTGCCTCCAGGTACTCGCCCCGCTCCTCCGGGGCATGAATGTGTCTGAAGAAGTCCCTCAGGGCATTAGGGAGGAACTGGTTGCTAAAATTATGAAGTGTGACTAGCTCATCCAGGACATCCCGCCTGCAGATTATTACAGGTGTCAATGTTTTATGCAACATATTCAAATATGATGGTGAAGTCTTCAAACTACAGGTAAACAAATCAAAGAAAATAAAGAAAATGTCACCAACCGCTCATCGAGATAAATCCGTAGCATCTTCCAGTTTAGCATCCTGGTGTAGAATATAAACTTGGCAATTTCCTTCGGGTGGTCCACCAGAATGCCTCTGGACATGAAGTAAGCGATACCCTGAATGAAACAGCCCACATAAAACAGGGTGTGGGGATTAGGGAAAGGGGAAGGAGGGGGCACACTTTTTGCCAGACACCGTGGTTTAGTCCAGAGCAAGGATATCACATGTCCTTTAAGTGGACAGCTAAAGCTTTGCTAATCTAACCTAAGACACGGACGAGGGGGAGTCAAAGACATTCAAATGCACCTTCGGACACAAGTTACGTTTTATGAGCAACTTGCATGAGAGCAAACCCATCAATTTCATTTTAATCTAACAGCATGTCATGCACCATTATTCATTCTTAACTTGTAAAAATATTACATTTAGTCTTAAGTATGAGCATAGGTGGGTTATGTGGAAATTTATGGGTTAGTGGAGGAAATAGGCGGTTTTAATAATTTATCTCCAAAGCACATTGTGTGTATGATCATTTCCTTATCCACAAAACGGCCTGGCCTCTTACAATGTCCTACTATAATGCAGACATTAATTTGGCAAGACAAAAAAAGCAAGTACCTCTTGCGGGTTAGCGTTGAAGGTAAGACTTCCTTCGTCTAACACCATGTAAAGTTTTCTATAGGAAAATCCAGGCGGAAGTCTTCGGTTGTATATGGAACAGTGACCCCAAGTGGACTTACACAAGCTAGAGGACGTACACAGAAAAACTGTTTAATACAACATAAATCTATTTTTTGGTTTAAATATTTTTTGAAAATTTTCTTTCAAAATTTTTTCTTCCAACTGTTTTCAAGAAAATTAGATTTCCTTTATTCACATCCTTACACTTGAGTACTTCTCAAAAATCTAATAACAAGATTTTACTTCATTTACATCATAAATCCATAACCCATAAATCCATTACATTATTATGAGTTACATATAGAGACACTAATGAAAAACAAAAATTATTTATCAAGTTCTAACCCTGTTTCCCAGCTCTCTTAGGCAGGCACTGAATTATTCAAATATTAACTGGGAAAAAGTTTAATATGGGGAATAACCCTTACAGAATGTCACCTACCCCTGCCATAGGTACTCATCATTGCCCAAGTGCTGCCACACACAGGAGGCCAGGCACAGGTCGGTAGCATTCAGGTAGGACAGTATGGTGATGCTGAGTTCAGGTGGCAGCATCTCAAGGTCAATGAAGCCCCGTTCATCTTTGCCCCTGCGGACGCGCAGCAGGTGGCTGATGTCGGTCCCAGTGACCTGGCACTGTGGTGTGCGCCGCTGCTGGGGGGACTCTGCCGTTGGGTGTCCCTGCTCCCCCTCCCGCTGGAGGAAGCACTCCTCACTGTACTGCTGCTGCAGCTGCTGGTTCCTCACCACCCTCCACAGACCCTGACCCATCTGCAGACCTTTAGGGTTTCAGCACAACACACACTCAGTATATATTATATATACATATATGTTCCATATATGTTCCATATAAGAGGGTCAATAATCTAATTTGACAGCTCAAACAGTGTGTTAGTATATTTGTATACTAGTATGGAAGAGTTCTGGTGTGACCTTATGTTCTTTATATATATATATAGAGAGAGAGAGAGAGAGAGAGAAACAAGTGTAGAATTATAAAAAGCAGAACTTGCTGTATCTGAGCTGTTGAACGGTAACAGGAAATGACACACTTGGTAGTAAAACATGCTGCACAGGACTATCAAAACACTCAAATGTTACACACACAACTTTCTATTCTTAAAAGTTCTGCTAGCTGATCTAAGGTCAGTTCCTATCTATGATTTCCCATGTAACAAATACATACAGAGCAGTAAAAGCTGACGTCACCTGCTTTTATTGTGTCTCACATACTGAGGTTTTAGCTCATATAATCTCCTGTATTTTATTTATTTTTAAAGGTTGACTGTGTATAAATCCTTCTGCCTCCTGTTTCCATAAACCAGAGTATTTTTAAGGCATTAAGCTCTCAGCACTTTAGTCCTGATTTAGATAATACAATACACCTTCCAACTGTTATCTGAACCTTTAACTTACTAGACAAAACAAAACAGCCTTTAGGAAACTGTTTAGTGCTCGTGTGCAGTAGTCAGCTAGGAAATAAAACCTCGGATGGCAGCTTTATCTCCAGTGCAGTAGCACTAATCCGGTCTCAGAGATATGCATTAAGCCTTTTTACGTGGCCCTGTCTCACCCCCTTCAAGGGCCTCACTCTCTAAAACATGTCTGAATGTAGGAGCCAGGCTTGTTATTCTCATCTTTAATGGACTCTTGAATGCTCTTTGACTGGCTCTCTGACTGGCTGTCTGGTAGCTTGTCCTGTTACAGAGTCTTTGGCCTGACAGCATTTGTCATCTGAACTGGTTTATCATGTGAAAGGACACACACACTCACTCACTCAGGACTGATGTAATGTTATGGGACCTGTTCTATTATATAGGGAGAACATGGAACTTTTTAGACCTCCTAAAACACCGATGATCCGAAAGAGGTCAATGAACTCTTATAAGCAATTTCTATGTACATCGCCTATACGGACAGAAGAACCCGTTACATTGTATGCATTTATGGCTAAGTCATATGAATATCTTTACACGTTTGTAACGTGTTTGGGGTGTTTTATGCAAGTATTTATAACAAAACTGAAAGTAAAGCGAACATGTTTGCCCCACGCATGATCTGACCATGTGAATACTGGCATCACACTGTTCAGTCTAAATTCTTACACAGGATCGTCAAGCTGGATAGAAAACCTCAGATAGCAACACAATATAATATTTGCAATACCATCATAAAAAGTCACCGGGTTACTTTAAAGTTATTCTAAACGTAGTGCGACCCTGGCCTGTTTTTCTGTTTACTTTTCTGTATTTGCATGTCAGCAGCCTTTCAAATTTCTTCTTTAACAATGGAAAACTTACCTGATGATTTATATAATATGACATCAGATATATATTACATATTAAACATTATTTAAGGGTTAAATCCATCAAATAGCTACATTAGTGACACAAAAATGTTTTGGTTTTTTACAGCTCCTGTTTTTTAAGTGTTACGTTCGCCATCAAGTTTGGCTGACGCACAAGTCCCGCCTCAATCTAAAACCATTGGTTAAAATACCGATCAACGCAAAACCTCACACGCTGATTGGCCGTCGCACCCATTGACGTATTAACCAGTTTGTTTTTACTTTCCCAGTATAGACGTTAAAGGCACCATCACCCACCTCTGTGTAGATGAAATACTTCTGTCGCCGCCGCGACGAAACGACTCGCTGATCCGCCACGATCTCACGAATGAAATAGTGTCATAATCTCTTTAACAGGAGGACAGGGCAGCCATCTTAACAGCCTAAACGCTGAAACCTGCTGCCGATCCCGTTGAGACAGTTGTGACAGTGTCATTCATTATTAGCCCCTCCCACTCTGTCTCTCCGCCCCTCCACTCTGGCCAGCCTGACGTTTCTTGTTATTGGTGGAAGTGACGTAAAATAAACAAGCGTAAAACAACCACAGGTAGAACAGCTGCTGTTTCGATAAATACGTTGTTTCGATAAATACTTTTACCTCTAAAAAAAAATAAAGAAATTACATAAATAGGCGCGTTTTGTTTGCACTAAATTATAAAAGTTTTTTTTAATCATGTAAAATAGCGGAAAACGTGAATGTGCGGAGGTGAAATACTGGGTCTATTCGTCTTTCCACCGAATAGAAACCAATCGCAACAAATAACAGCTTCTGTTTAACCATCAGTTTATCCTCAAAGTTAGACAAAGTTGTAGTTATGTTACACTTTGTATTAATTACCTGCATGAAAACTCCGACTGTCACCGTGACAATGACGTCACTGGTTATTGTCAGTAGTTACTGTAAGCTATTAATGAAAATGATCAATGATATTATGAAGGATTATAATAGATAACGATGGCCAAATCTGAAATCTAATACAAATCAGCACATCAATTGTGAATATATATATATAATTGTGCATATATATAATTATAATTAATATATAATATTTAAATAAATGCAGTCAGTGACGATATATGTAGGATGCAATTCATTAGAACCCCCAGCCCTCAACTCTTTATTTGGCAAATGGTTCAAATAAACATCCACAATGGGGCTGTGCCAGTGTTTCATGTCCCATATTTTGTTTTGAAGTAGAGCTGTTTTGTAAACAGGCTTTACATAAACCAGTGCTGTTTCTTCAGCAGAAATCCCTAGCTGCACATCAGATACTCAGTGAGGAGGTTTTGATGTGAGATATATCAAGCACAACATGCTCTTCAGAAGGACAGATCCATTTGGCTTGTATATGCTGGGGGTGGTCCAAAAAGATGACATAATTTTTCCCCAGCACGACACACTCAAGATGTCCAGCAGACAATTTTTTGGTGCCGCTATGTTAATGAAAACCTTTAGATTTGATGCTTAATGGCTTTTGTCACTTGTGTGTTGTGTGGTTTATGAACAGCAGATTGGCTGTGGGGAATCTGTCAGCATGTTTTCCTATAGTGAGCTCACAGAGCATCTGGTTTAATATTGTGTGGAACTAACTGGATTTAATGAGCTACAATTAATAAATCATTTATATAAGGTTAACCATGATCATCATATTTTTGTAGCATATTATAAAGAGTGAATGTCTTTTTGACTGTGAATGTCAAATATAGATTTGATCATAAGAGTTCAAGAGATTTTTACAGCACCAGGCTTTGTGCTGCCTGTTGTGATAGTCTTATTATTGGTACCATCTCTGATCTGAGAGGGTTTAACTCGGATTAAACACAGGTTTCTTCTATGGCTCTGTGATTTGGGGCATATGTAACTTTGCTCTCCAACACAGCACTCAGATCTTCAATTGGCAGCCCAGTATTGAATGATTACCATTTTTTGCACACGTCTCCTGCAGCGAGAGGTTAAAAAAGAGGCTTGGCCTTCATGTTGGTCCAATTCGCCTGATCTTAGATTAACTCAAAGCTAATATAGGTTGTTTAGCCGCGAGACTGTGAGCACCACGAGACAAGTGCTGCTATGTCTTTTAGAGCTTCCTCCTGTTGGTTGACCTCTCATGCTGTTCTAAAAGAGTTCTGGCCCTCATCCCAGGATCATCTGCGGCTCACGTGACGTTCCCGAGAGAAACAGTGGTCCTGACGTATAACTTAGAGGGCAGCAGGGGCATTGGTGGCATTTGTTAAAAATTAGAGATGTTGTAACAGGAAGTTTGTGTTTAGCAGTTTTATCTAGTTTTTTTATTTAGCTTATTGTTTCTGTTAGGCCTGTTACTGTGATTATTCTTGGTGGTTTGTGTTCTCCTCTGCCAGAAATTCCTGAATGAAAGTCTTTTCTGGTTTTAATCCACTTAGCGAGAAACAATTCCTTCTCCTCCCAACATGTAATTCCTGCAAGTTTGCATTTTTTTTGTCTTTTTTCTGTATTTTTGATTTCACAACCAAACACAACAAATACAATGATATTTTGAAGTCTGTACTTCTAAAAGACTCAAGTTCTCATTCTAGCATCTATTTGTCTTAAATGTTTTAATGGGCCATTGATACATTGGGCCAACATTTTAAAAATGAAATGAAATTTTAAATATTGGATTTGACATACACTTGGTAATACAATGCTCTAACAGTTGATCTACATGATATTTAACATCATATATTTGGTATTGTTGTTAATAGTGTGTTTTTAGGCTGTTTAGGAGCAGCCATTTTGGCAGCAGCTCAACGCCAGCACGAATCAAATTTTCTTCAGATGATAAGGCACAGCAGGAACAGGAAACAGTGAGGTAGACACACAATCTTCTGCGAAGTTCTGAACTCCTTTGGTGAGCTCTCACACACAGCTCTTACACAGAAATGTGTTTCGGAAAGCATGCTAAGTGGGCTGAAGGCTAGACTTCTGGATTTTGTCAGCCGACTGGAGCAGCGTTTGGCCTTCATGTAACACAGGATACATGCCCTGGAGGAAGGCCTGGCTGGCAAGATTTGTCTTTGAGAGCAGCCAGTGGAAGAATCATGTGTTGCTGCTGGAGACCAAGGTGGTGCTGTCCGTGGTACGGCTGTGAGATCTTAACCTGTTAATCTGCTCTCTTAATCTGTTTGGAACAGTTTGAACTACATTTTAGTTCATATTGCAATGGTGGCCTTAATCACTTAACATGCCTTTAAAACAAATCTTGCGTCATTGTTGTAACATGTCCTTGTCCTCCAGATGTCGCTAGAACGCAAGTAAAAAGGTGAAGGTAAATGAGTCTATGGCGCCATCTGAGGTCTGTTCCTCTATATTACAGTCTGTTTTAAATTTCTTGTGTTCTGTATACAACTGGTTTTGAAACATTTTGGAAATGCATACTCCCATGGTCACGATATAATTTACTTGCCAGAGAAAGTTTAGTAGTAAATTGAGTATTTGTGAAGTCAGGTAACATTTGAATAAGGCAAAAATCATCAGAAGACATCAGGGGTCTGAGTAGTTGTTCTCACAGATCACATTTTCCCATCTCATGTTTGCTTTCTGTACAAGGCAATACTGAAAACTGCTTTTCCCTACAATGGACTTTCCCTATTTAGTGGACAATCAAATAGTGGGTCATTGATCCCTGTTCTCAAGGCTTCCAGAGGTTTCCTTGAGATCAGTGGGACAATCAAGAGGAAGAAGAGAAAGATCTGATGACTGCTGCCATGTCTGGTGTTTTTAAAAACCTGGTGTTTTTAAGCGCAAATTATTTTCATATGTTTACTTATAAATGAGTACAAATGTTTATGTTGTGTTGTTAAACATGCTGCATATCAGGATCTGTGGTAACACAAAGCATACATTTCTAGTTCATTCTATTTAGCATTAAATGAACCTCGAAATCAATATTTGCTCAAAAGGCAAACGTTGGTCGAGCAAACAGGGATCTGCTCAGCTATTTTAAAGGAGGACTTTTAAGTTTTGTTGTGTCCTACACTAAATACAAAAGAATGTTATGGTCTATTTAAAAAGCCTGTAATCTTTCTCTAATCCTAAATTCTGGACCTGCACCATGATGTAACGTGTTGCAATCTTAGCTTCTAAATGAACAAGACGCAGACTAGACCCAGTAATAATAATCCTGCTTGTTGTAAAAAAACAAACTAAATGAAAGATGAGGACAGAGATTCATTTATAATAAACGTGTCATTAGTTTTTGTTGATGGGCCACTGAACACATGGCTGTTGCTCTGCAGCACCCCTATAATCCTCCGTCCCCTGCCCTCATCAATCACCGTCCCACCAGAAGAAAGAACGACTGAATGCGGGTGAGGGGAGATGGAAACGAAACGACTCCCTTTTGCTTTCCTTGTGTGTTTATGCAAGCTCTCCTGGTTTCATTCCTCCATCCTCGCCCTTTCCAGAGCTCCATCCACACCAGGCTCATTTTCAGCCCTAATTAGCGGGACCTCATGCATGTCTATGAACTCCTCACCTTTCTGATTGTTGGTGGATTAACAGACATGAAAAAGACATACTAAGTATCCCAGAGGATACTTTGGGATTCCCACAGATAGGTTTGTTTTAAACAATTTTTAGTTTAATATGTAAATGCATTTTTAGAGATCGAATAAAATGTTTGTCGTTGCCCACAGATATAAAAATGATCCATATAGCCAAACAATGTGTAGTACAGATTTGTGTTGCCTTACGATCAAAATGTGTGTTACTCCATAAGCTCTGATGCTTTAAAATTGGGAGAAGAATTTCCTCCTGGTCGCTGATTGTAATTTTATTCTCTGCGCTTATTTTCTTTGCCAATAGGAGGCGAGTTATTATCTTTGGCCGGCCGCCAAGACCTCATTGCCTGCCAGTCAAAGCAGTTTCCACCTTCTCATGGGAAGCCCTACAATAACATCTTATCATTAGCAATGAGCAAATACAGGCAAATATTTGGGCCACTTGATTTCCCCTCATGTAAAATAAACAGGCGTTCAGAAAACTTAGCTAGTCCCTACCAACACCAGTGGTAAGTGATAACACAAGGTGCAGTCAACTATAATATATATGAGTGTGTGTTTATATTACACTACACCATGTGTTATCATATACATTTTCAATGTTTATGTTCACCAAAATGATACAATAGCGTATATTGTTAAGACTGCACGACTGTAGATGTAATGAAAGCCTCACTGAATATTTAAAGTGCATAACACTTTTAATTCTTTTGTTTCAAAAACAATTTATCACACAACATTTGTTTTAGACTTGAGCAGTAGTATCATGTATAACATGGCATTATTATGTATTATTACCTTGCTTATAATAATACATTTTACTGTGAATATGTTTATTTAAGCAAACAACTTGGTTTAATTGACATTACAATGATTTAACATTTTCAATCAACATTACATTAGTTTAACATGTTTCTCTCATAGATGTTCGAGGACCTCTTTGTACATATCTTTAATGTATTTTCAATGTTTTAAAACCAATGAACATACATAATAATTGCATATTACACAAATACAATATTTCAAGATATGATCTGAAAATTGGCGAATAGTCTAAAATATGGCAGTCTATCATTTTTTCCTGAGAGGGGCGCTAAAAACTATAAACACACTTTGGAAGAAAAAGATTTTATGCGCACAGTGACACACACACACGTCACAAGTTCATGTTTATATTCACTACAAAATAGTTTTACGAGACTGTTGTGATGTCGTTGTAAAAGGAAGAAATCACACCATTTCAGTAACCATAAACCATATTACTCCAGAACACACACAGGCATTTCACATTCAGTGCATCTCATTTCATGACTTTCTACCAAAGAAACATTCAAGGAAAAATACCTTACCTCTCAGGTGACTTTCTGCTAGTCATTAACTATTCTCAACTATCAGCCTCAGACATCCCCACCCAAGCTTCAGAGAGCTCTCACTGCCAAAGGCCTGGCTCAACTTTCAAAACAAACAGTTGTTTCAAAGTTTCTTCAGTTACTGTGAAGACCTAAAGGAGAAACCCAGTGAATCTTGACCAGTTACAGAATGACTTTGTGGTTATTACAAGTCATTTCAGAATGTAGAAAACTCACACTTTCCTCAAGAATTCTCCTGATGTATATCAAAAACCTGTAAGCTGTCAAATACAGTAGCTGTAGTTCTAACAGAGCTCACCCAACCCTCACATACTTTCATAACCTTATCTGCCATGTAAAAGATTAATTCCATTCTTGGCGATATCTGTTATCTTTTATCAAAGGAATTTTACAGTGATATTGAATACGGTGATATTGAAAACATGAATTGCTCTTTGTGACATTCTAAACAATGTTATTATCAGAACCAACTCCAAGCAAAATGGAGCGTTTGTTAAAATGATGAACCAGTTGGTTATTTATTCTGCGCTTAGGTATTTCTATGGCTATACTAATGTTTTAATACTGAACAAAATGTTTTGAGGTTTTTTACTGTGGTACAGAGATAGTGAGTCGAGTTCCACAAGCGCCAGTTAAAACACTAAAACATTTGTATTTATAATTTCCTTGGCTACATTTAGGTCGGTTTATAAAAGCCATATTTTGTTGTTAAACCTGTTAAAATGAAACATTTTTTTACAATGTTATGGGTTTAAACGGCTGTCAGGTGACTTCATCAATGAAAACATGATGCAAAAACTTCATTCTAGAATGGAAATAGTAGCAGAAAGTGCCAATAGTCAAAATTGCAAAAATGCAAACAAAAATGTTACCTATATAAGATACATATATATGTCTCCATAAGTATTTTTACTTATTACTATACCAGAATGTAGATAATACACAGAATGGGGTGACTCTAGTGCGGGGTGTATTAAGACAAACTGTATTCCAAATCCAAGCAAAGTTTTTCCCAAGTTTTTTTATTTGATTTCCACCAAATTAAAATTCTTTGGTCATTCCCTTTGGCACAAACCAAATGATTTAAAAAACATCAAACAATTGTACAAAAACATTTTTTACAAAATTATTGGTTTTGGCTGACTGAGGTATATGCGCCACAATACAGTAATTTTATCATTAATAAATATATATTATTTTTTATTAGTCACAGTAAAACAGTCCTGTACACATTTATATTAAAAGGCTTTACAGAAAATGAAACCAAACATTACAGAAAAGGATTTAGAAAAAGGACCAAACACCAGTATGCAACTTTTGATAATGGATAATAAACACCCTGTGAAAAAACATGGACAGATGCTCAGGCTGAGAGAGGCTCATAGGTGTGGAAGTGAATCCCTTTAGAACAGGTGATTTTCATCACAGCTCCATTTAGACTTTCATCTGTTATGATTTGAATCATTCCTTCTGCAATCAGTGA
>JBAJNP010013259.1:0-12348 GCA_036877545.1 Yasuhikotakia modesta | reverse complement strand
ATCTCATACATGCACAATTTATGCTGCAAAAACAGACAGATTTCAGTCTGATGACATAAAATAATTCATTATAAATCATTGAGTTTTTTTAAATCACAACTTTATTACATTTAAAAGGTTTGCAATTTGTAAACATTTTACTATGATTGCATAGATGAACAAACATGTCGGATACATTCAGAAATTATTTGCAATTTCCTAAAAACTTTTAAAAATGACTTGAAAAGGATTCATTTATTTAAAATACCATCTGACTCCTCAAAAAGTACAAGACCCATTACAAAAATATTTAAAATTGCACAAAAGTAGTTCAAAAACAAGCTTTATGTGTCTGATAAATCTTATAAAACAGATCTTCATTAGAGCAGCAGTCTAGTTTTGCTTTGTCAGGCAGTAAATTATACATGAACCCTAACCCTGAATATTTATTTGTCTTGCACTGTTTTCAAAGTGAGACAGTTCATGAAATCCAGTTAACAGTCGAAGTGTCTGATGACTTTCACAATAAAACTTTTTCATAACATCTAGTGCCTGAAATACGACACAGATGAACACAGAAAATGAAGGGGGGAGATTTAAAATGAGACCACAGTAATATGAGAAGTCCGACTGTATCAGCCAGAAAACATGACATCAGTGTAATACTTGTAAAAATATAATATGCGCAAGTGCTGAAAGAGAACAAAACGTGTCATTTCTCCAAAACAGCAGAAACAGGAACATTTAATTCTATGCAGTTGAGTAAACAAACAATCAAAACTGTCATTTCTGCATGTATTATATTATAGTTTATATAATAGTAATGAACATAGATGCACACAAGACGCTTATTGCTTTATACGCACTAAACTTAGGTTTCAGTTTTCAGTTCTTATCACCTTTCATTTCTTTCAAAAAGTGTTTTACCACCAAATGTAGGAGAATCATGGCACAGACTCAAGCGCGTCTCTGTTTACCGCAGTAATTTAAGAGATTACAGTCCGTCTCTGAAAGCGTACTGAAAAATATATTCAGTTTACTGTCATGAGAAGTTAGAAATAAAAATAAAAAGAACCAACATTTAACGCAGTTGAACAGAACAGCTCTATCCTGTAAGAGATAAACTATATAAAACACAACTATTACACAAAACCATAAAACACAATCAA
Organism: Yasuhikotakia modesta; assembly: GCA_036877545.1. Lineage (NCBI taxonomy): Eukaryota > Metazoa > Chordata > Actinopteri > Cypriniformes > Botiidae > Yasuhikotakia > Yasuhikotakia modesta. The sequence continues at coordinate 11,200 of JBAJNP010013259.1, read as the reverse complement.
ACTGATCTGAGAAAGAGAGAAAGAGAGAGAGTTTGTGTGCTGCAGACGACTTCTATGGAAAATCACTTCCATCATAAATGATGGGCCTCTCAATGGTCAGATGATAGCAGACCTTCTTAGAGAGGAACCTGTAAAAACACCACAGAAGATCACGGGACGCATCACTGTGTATAAATAAACAACTGCTGCTGATTTCATACAACTGATGTAAACACCATCATTATATGTGGAAGCAGCCGGGCTCTCTGATGCGTGAGAACATCTGCTGTACCTGGAGAAGGAGTTATCAAACAGAAGTGTGTAGATGCCCGGCTGTCGGACCTTCAGCTGGCCCTGAATCTTCTCTCTGTGAGAGTTACAGCGGGTCAATGGAATCAGAACCTGAAACAGAGAACATCAGATTTCTGTCTGATCACACAGATGAGGGAACACTTCAGGATTGTGTGTTGATCTCAAAAAGATCAGACAGAATATGTTAATAAAATAATTTATAAAGGAATTTAACTATCTGTGTATAATCTAATGAGAGACACAAGCTAATGTTTGTTTTAATGGGTAAGAATAAATAATATTTAAAACAGAAATCTTAAAATGAGCAAATACATAATGTGTTGTTTGTGTGCAGGTTTGTGGAAACGTCTCTCTGATAATGACAGTCTGAGGTTTTGACACTCATTTGACTGTCAGAGGAACAGCTGTATTCTGACTGACTGAAGTAATAACACACCACAGCTCAACAAACTGCACAATTTAATCTCCTGTCATGTGAATGAATTACTGATTACGTTTAATACTGTAGGGTCATCAATGTTGTGAAGAGAAGCCTGAGGAACTGTGGTTATGATACGCTCATATAACACCACTAATAATTTAGAGGCTTTTTAACTCATGTAAAACGTGTGTGTTTGTGTGTGTGTGTTACCTTAGCCTGCTCTACAGGTGTGTCAGGTGTCTCTCTGTACACCACACTGAAAGAGATGCTCTTTGGTTCAGAAGAGAAAACCCAGCTGATGATTGGGCCGCGGTCGCCCACGGTGATTGGAATGGCGCTATAGCAACTGGATTTGACAAACAGCTCACGGGAGGCATCACCAAAATGAGAAATCTCATCCACATCCAAAAGCACAGAGACTCTACAGAGAGAATCCACAACACCAATAACAGGAGCTGTGTGTGAGTGTGTTTGTGTGTGTGTGTGAGAGAGAGAAAATGTGTGTGTGTGTGAGAGAGAGAGTGTGTGTGTGTGAGAGTGTGTGTGTGTGTGTAGCACAGCGTATACTAACGTAAGTTCTCCTGACTTGAGAAGGTTAATTTCGGAGTCCTGTGCAGGAAGCATCTCCTCTGAGTTCATCTCCTCTGAGACGTTTCTGGAAACAATCAACATGAATTTTACATCCTAATATTTACATGCCAAAAACTTTAGGTATTTATGATCTCAATACAGACAGTAAGAGCAGCAGGGGTAATTCATTCATTCAGGGGGTGTGCATTTATTATTTTTACACACACGCGCACACACACACACACAATCAATTATTTACTCTCTTTTTCTAGTGGATGTAATTACAGGTGTGCTGGAGCAAACAGCTGCTGCGGATGTCAGACAGATGCTCAGCTCAGAGTGATTAATGTATAAACTGACATCATCAGCCCTCCTGCAGCCCACCTGCAGCCCACCTGCCTCCAGAACTTCCTGAGTGTGAAGCTACAATCTTCTAAACATACAGCAGCTCATCCAAGCTGACAAATCATGATAACACCTGTGTGTGTGAGTGTGTATGTGTGTGAGATGTTTACAGGTCTCCAGGTTGTCTCTCCTCCTCCTCCTGTGATCCAGTGGTGGTACGAGAGTCGCTGTCATAGATCTGGTTGACCTCCTCCTCTGTTATGATGTCAAACACACCGTCATCCTGTTTCTCTCCTGAGTCTGTCACTGGATCACAGGACACACAGCATCAACATCACTGTGACTGATGAACAGAGTCACTCTTATTAACAGACAGTGTTAATTGTGTTTAATACAGTCACAGGTTTAAATGTAGCTGGGTTCAGTTTCTTGTCTCCGCAGCACTGGAGTTCCAGTGAAACACTGGTGGTGTTCAGCTCTCAGTTATGTAGCACACAGGTCAGTTATTACCAGAAAACACTCACTGAACAATGTTTTATCAATCTTACATGCACTACAGGCCCTTTGGATAAAAGAATCTCCCAAATAAATCTGAATGTGGATCTACAGGTGTGTGTACCTGTAACTCTAGGTGTGGGTATATAGGGCGGCGCTGGTTGGCTGGCAGTGTTTCCAGTGTTTGGCAGTGATGTGTCATCTTCTGATTGGCTGTTGAGTTCGGCTTTCGTGAACCTCTCGGTCACAGCGCTGTGATGTGTGTAACACTCTCGACAGCATCGCTCCTTCTTTCCGTTCTTTGTCAGGACAAAGTTGTTGCTGCAGTAGTAACAGAAAATACGGCCGCACAGTCTGCAGGAAAACAAACATGAAACTCTTATAAAAATTCAGTTTTTGCACAGAGAAATATTCCCAAAAAGTACCTCCAAAGTATTTTAAAGTAAAGAAATGAGTAAGATGTTGTAAGTATATTAATGTGCTACAGTGCTGTTCTAGGACGTGATGTTGGCGGCTCACCTGCAGTGATGTCGCCGGAACCACCATGAGAACTGGCCCTGACAGTCCAGACAGCGCATGGCCTCTTTATCCAGCAGCCACCACTGTTCCTCCGCCCGCAGCTTCTGCTGGAACTCCAGAGCATCAGACTTCTGCCACAGAGTGTCTTTATCCCTGCAGCACACACATCATGCCCTCAGAGACTCACAGCAACTCACAGGGTGGTGGCAGGGCCTTGCTATGCAGTTGTTAGGGCGTTAATAAGGTTGCTAGGGTGTTCTAGGTCGTTGCTAGGGTGTTGTTGCGGCTCAGGTGCTTCTTTCAGTTGTTTTACCACTTAGCAAGCAGCAGTCAATAGTCTGATCACTAATAACACAGCTCTTCTCCACAGCCATCAGAACAGAGAGGATCAACTCGTGGACTGAACTGAATGCACTCTTGACTTTCCTCAGGTCTTAAAACACCTCTAATGGTTCAATCACTCCTTTTATTTCATAGCAAGAAGAAATGATTCAGTCACATCACATCTGCTGCTGGTGGACGTCACAAAACATGTATTCTCTAATTCTGCTCATCTGACTGCCGCTGTAGACATTAGTGACTTTTTGAAACATGATGTGTAGTATTAGAAATCAAAGAAACTCCCTGACAAAGCCTTGAGGAACATGAAATGAATACGCCAAGCTTTAAAGCAGAGGACAAATCTGTGTGTGTGTGTGTGAGACCCTGCAAAAGTTTAACTGAAGTCTTTTAAGTCTCAGGAGTGTGAGTGGGTTTTACAGCCAGCAGCACACACAGCAGTAATGTGTGTGTGAGATGAAAGTTCTGTTGGAGATGTCTCCAGCCTTCTGAGGGTGGACACTCACATCCACGGCTGAGACTGTTTGTTCCTGGGATGATAAATCCATCAGCCAAATCTGGGGAGGTTAGTTTTAGTCGTGTTACAGTTTCTGTAGGTGAGACTGAACGTTATCTCACACTGCACAGAGAAACAGCATCACTTCATCCAGCGGAATGAAGAGGTTAGAAACAGATCATTCAAGTTATATATCGACAGCTGTGAGAGTTTATACACTCATGTACACCAGACTAGGCTCTTGCAGTATCTCAGTGAAACTTCAGTTTTTAACCGGAAGAACATGTCTGTCACATCCCATTATCCTCATGTTTTGATTAGAGTTATTATGATAATTATATGAAGCATCAGAGCTGTTTATAGCGTTGAAATGTTTTTTGACAGAGAGACTGATGACTGCGTTCAGTCTCCCTGCTGAGCAGATAAGAATCCCATCAGATGCATCTCTGATCTTCCACACGAGAAGCTCTTGTGTTGCTGTAATATTACACACTCATAAATCACACTGGACAAATTACTCATCGTGAATATTTCACCTAATGACGTTTATCATTTATATCATTCTGTCTATTCTAAATACAATGACAAACTAATGAAAAATCCCTTTATATTTGGAAGAGTTTGTTACAAAAGCATCGGTTTTTCAACTCTAGAAGAAGTTTTCCTCAGATGTTAACGCAGCCATAAGAAGGTATGAAGGTTTGTTCAGCCCTTTACCTGATGAGTTCAATCAGACGCTCCTCCAGGTTGGTCTTGGTCTGGCTCAGATCTTCCATCTCTGCCGCCATCTTCAGCTGCTGGTTCTGAGTCTCTGCCAACATCTGACCCAACTTCTCCTTCAGCTCCTCCTTCTCTTTCTGAACTTCTTTAAGAGCTTCACTGGTGCTGAGGGAAACAGAGCTGCTTGTTAATGCATTCAAATGTCCCCAACCAATGGTTACTGAAGGATCACTGATAGTCCAATAGGCTGTCATGTAATTGACTGGCACTGAGACTGGCGTTAGCGTACACATCTGTTATCTGATCTGATACACCCTCATGATGTGTGTGTTTGTGTACATCAACACTCACCTCGCTATGCTTTCCTGCAGTTTCTGCGTCTCGGACTCTCGCTCACGGATCAAAGTCTCACAATTAGTGATATGTGAGTCTTTCTCCACCATCAAACCAGAATATTCTAGATTCACAGCCTGGATGTAGAAACACAAACAAACAGCCCGTACAAACGTTCACATACATTAAAATCTGCAGGGCTAGCGGTATGTTTATAATCTTTACAATATTACATAATCCTGCATATCCAACATAATCATCACAAACACATTCACAGATTCATTCATCATTTAAATGTTGGCTGGTGAAACATTTCTGTGAAACAAAATCTGTGTTATTAGCAAAAGAGAGAAAATATTGATTATCACGCTGCTACACAACATGAATCCATGACAATATGGACCTAATTCTTTACAGCTACATGAGGCTCATCTAAACATCTACAGACCTCTATCTCTGACAGCCTGGCCTCCAGCTCAGATGTTCTCCTCATCTTCATGTCTAGCTGAGTTTTCAATCCCTCAAGCTCTTCATTAAGGTGCTAGAAAAAAACACACAATGATGAATATCATTAATGAATGAATATTTAATTTCTCTACATATTATTCAGTAATTTCTCTACGTTTATGCTCATATTTAATTTCTACTGAGCTTTGCAGGCTTTGGTTAATGTCAGCTTTGTAGATGAAATGTTAGATGCTTTGGTTAAAATCACCTACTAAATTCCAGCATGACATGAAAGCAGCATAAGTCTGTAACAGAATGAACTGAAAGAGCTGCTTTAAAGATTCACTTATAGCTTGAATATCATCATGATAAACATGTTTTACCTTGATCTGGTTCTTCTGAGTCATGATCTCTGTGCTCATCTGGAACTTCACGGCGGTGACCTCCTCTCGGGCCGCGTTACGTTCCCCCTCTGTTTTGTCTAGCAGCTCCTTTAACTCCAGCATGGTTTCTGACAGTCTGTCTGTCTGCTGGAGCTCCTCCTGCAGGCTGCTGTTCTCCTGACGCAGGGCCATCAAACTGGCGTTAAGACGTTCTGTTTCTTTCTCACCTTGCTGTTGCAGTTCTTGGATTCGTGCAGCTTCAGACTCCCAGCGTTTCCGGGCCTCTTCCCGCTCGGCGGTCAGCTGGCAAATGGTTATTCCCAGCTCTGCCATTTCTGTGTTGGCCCGGTGGAGTCCATCTCTGGTCTCTGCGTTCTCCAGGACCAACCTTTCATTCTGGGCCTTGAGCTGCACCAACTCCTCCTGGGCAGAAGTGAGCTGAGCAGATAGTTTAGAGCGTGTTGATGTCTCCTGGTCCAGTTTTGAGGTTACAGCCTGTACCTGTTCACTAGTCTGCAGCAGCTCATTCACATGTAGTCGGTTCTGTTCTTCCATCTGCTTCTTCAGTTGCTCAGTTAGGGTCCGAAGTTCTGCACAGGAAGCTTCAGTTACTTCCAGCTTTGCTTGTATTTTGTCTTTTTCTTCCACAGCACTGTGAAGTTTTGCCCTAACATCAAGCACATCCTCCTGAAGTCTGGACACCTCTTTACCACTCAACCCCAGCTGATCCTCCAGAAGATTCACTTTTGAAGTCATCTCTTGGGTTTCCTTAGCCTGACATGTGCTCTGCTCCAGTTGGGCCTTTTCTGCAGCCTTCCACTGAGCCTCCAGGCTCTGGATCATCTGTGTTTGCTTAACAAAGGCTCTCTCTGCTTCTGTCTTCTCCATTTCCAACTCTCTATCTCTCCTTTCAAGTTCTTCCACCTTCACCTGGAGCTCATCACAGAGCCTCTCCATGTCTTCAAGTTGGGAATCTCTTTCTTTAAGCTCTGCACTCAGGTTCTCCTCGTTGCGTCTTGCAGCACCGAGACTCTTCTCAAGCTCAGAAATCTGGCTGTTGATGTTTCGTATCTCCTCCTGCATGGCTGTGAGAGACCCTTTCAGACTACACTGAACCCCCACAAGCTCCTGGTTCTCCTGCTCTAACCTGTGAACTGCACTCTCAGATTCCTGCAGCTGCATGTTGGCCTTATGCAGTTTTTCATCCAGGCACTTGTTCTCTTCTCTCATCCGCTGCTCTCGTTCATCCACGGTTACTTTGGCACCATCAATCTGAGCTCGCAGCTGCTTCTCAGAGGCTCTCAATGCAGCTAGCTCATTTTCAGTCTTAGATCTGTTCTCAACCAGCTCTTTTGTGGTCTCTTCATGTTTTTGCACCCTCTGGAGAAGCTTGCTGTTCTGCTCCATGAGCTCAGCACACCTGTCCTGATCTTCACCAATCTTCTTGACCTGGTCTCTGATGGTTGTTTCCAGTTTGGCTATTTCCTCCTCCAGATTGCGGTTTTTACTCAGAATCTTTTCTGATTCTGTCTCCAGAAACTGGACTTTCTTCTTACTGGAGAGAAGTTCAGCATCTTTAGTCTTTAGCTGTGTCTGCAGGGTCTGCAAACGTCCTCCTAGGCTGTCACTCAGAAAACTCATCTTCTTCTCAAGCTCTTCTTTCTCCCCCTGCATTTCTTCTCTGTATTTTTTGGTCTGTTTTTCCATTGTCTCCAGAGCATGTTGAAGATCTTGCAGTTGCTTCTGAAGGTTGCTGGTCTCTTTTTCTCTCAACACAAGCGCCCCCTGGAGTTTGTCTATGACATTCTGCTGCTCCTCTGTGCTGGTCTGGAGTTGCTCACCTTTCTGTGTCAAAGCAACTGATTTAACTTCAGCCACTTGAAGGGCCTCATCTTTCATTCGGACCTCCTCAGCCAGACGTTCTGTCTGTCTCCTCCTCTCCTCTCCCTCTGCCACAGCCTCCAGTCTTCCTCTTTCTGCCTCCTTTAATTCATTTAACAGCTGGTGAATCTTCTGGGCGGAGTCAAAGTCACTGGCTGCTTTCTGGCCTTTCTCATCCAGCACTCCATCCAGCTTGGCCATCAGTTCTTCATTTTTCCTCTCTGTTGCTGCCAACATGTCCTTGAGGTCTTTATGTGAAGCTTCTCTGATGTTCTCACGCCCCCTTAAAACCTCCAGCTCATGAGACAAGGCTTGTTCTCTCTCAGCTAGCACCTGCAGGTTCCTCTGAAGCTCCTGATGGTTGATTTGGGCAGCAAGAGAAACATCCAGCTGCCTCTGGAGTTCCACCACGACGCTGCGGAGTTCAGCCGATTCTCCACCCAGCTGCTGCACCCGGTCTAGAAGTTCTCTCTGCTTTAATTCTGACTGGTCCAGCTCTAGGCGAAGTTCATCTACAGCACCGAGTGAGGAATCATTGAGTATGCTGGAGGTTTGGCCAGACATGTCAGTTAGAAGTCCAGGCCCAAAGTCTGGACTACCAGGAAACTCATGGTGTTGCTAAAAGAGAGAGAGAGAGAGAGAGAGAGAGAGAGAGAGAGAGAGAGAAAGAATAAATCAATAGCAATATAATGATATTTAAACTTTAAAGGTGCACATACACACACACACACTTACAAACAAACACACTCACACACACACAAAACTCACAAATCACAAAAATGTTTTTCCGGGTTAAAAACATCACAGCATTTCTCAGAAATTGCTTTACGTTCTCCTTTAAGTTTAAAACATGAGATAAATGCTGCCATCATCTGGATACCAGTGAGTAATGCAAACGCTTTAGTGATTCTGTGACAGATCAGGATGTGGCAGTAAAGGTTTGAATGGCTGCTGTAGGTGAGACTCTACCTGTGAGTAGATGCTGGCCAGACTGTTAATGCTGGAGCTGCGGCTTGGTGGTTTCCACATGTGACTGGGAGAGCTGGTCATGCCCAGCGTCCTCCTGTCAGACAGATCAGATACAGTCAGATACACACGTGTGTTATGTCTTCATCTGATCTTCATCTGCTGTTATACTCTCACTAGTTACCTTGCAAAGGTGGGCCATGCTGAGTCCAGGTCGTGACCTCTGGACGCCACATCAAACTGAACATCATTGAGTTCATACAGGTAATTAATGATGTCCACACTCAGGTGAGATTTTAGGAACGGACTTCTGGAGTTATACCAGTCACTACACACAAAACATCTGACTCTGAAAATCATTTCCACCTCACAGAAACCTCAACATCTCTCACTAATAAGTGGTTTTAGAAACACCTCATTTTGAATCAGAATTAGTATGCAGTGATCTCATGCACAAAGACAACATTAAAGCATTAAATGCAGGGACTCGGTTACCTAAGGGATATTCTGCAATTTAAACGTATCAAAACAAAACTAAATTACTCAGCACACAGGAACATTATAGACAGAATAAGTTAATTAATGTTTCAGTGTTTTATAAAAGGGAAGCAGTTTTAAAGAAGCAAAACTGACTGAGGGAAGCAGTCTGTTTATTGTGCGTAATACAACAATGACCCGCATTAAAGAGGAAACAGCGTTTCACCTTTTATGGTTTAGAAACATGAACACAAATCACAGATGTGTTATTGTGTCAGTCATCAGAGCACATTTTAACCTACACAATAACGCAAAAAAAAACTACTGCAGTCATGTCATTAAAATACTGTGTGTGTGTTTGTGTGTTCAAATGTTCATGCTTTAATCTACAGTATCTTTTTAACTGGTACATGTAAGCACAGATGAAGGACAGAAACGTGTGTGTGGTGTACAGTACAGCATGTTTATGGGTCTGTGTTACCTGGTGACTCTCTGGTTGATGAGACACTGCTGGAGTGTGTCAGCCAGTCTCTGATGCACCAGTGAGTAACGGATAAATGCTCTTCCTCTGCCCAGAGACGTCTTCAGCTGAGAGGAAGACAAAGGTTAAGAGCCTTCATCACGCCACTCAAGACATTACGTTCACATGCAATTATTTAACAGATGCTTCTCTCTAAATGAGAAAATCCATTTAAACAACAAATCAAGTGGCAGATATTTAGAACAGGGCTCAACCTTTTCTCTAACTTCTCTAACAGACGATCAATAATAATAATGTCATGGTGAGTTTGAATGGATACATGTTTACATTGAAGGGGTTGCGCTCTTCCTCAGAGACTTTATCTGATTCATACATTCACCCACACCTGTGTAAAATATAACCGACTGTAACTACTAATATGGTTAAAGTCCAGAGTTTAACCTCAATCAGGTCAAAGTTTCACCCTCAAAAAGTTAAATTCCACCACAGAAACTAACCCACAACACAGGAGGAAGCTTTTAATCTCTGCGTCACAACACCAGACTCACACACTCAGGCAGGAGTGAACTTTAAACAGAACAAACCACCGGGTCTTTGTTTGCTACATGAGGAAGAACTCGACCGATCACATCCCTGAATCTTTTGTGTTTCTGTGAAAAAACGGAACTGTAACCAGCCGACAGGGAGGTTTGAACAAAAGGCTAATGTGTGTGTGTGTGAGTGAGTGAGTGTGTCATTACAACATGTTTTGGACTATAAACCATCTGAAACTACAAACGTGAGTTGAAGGATGAAGAAAGACATGAATTACCTCAGGAATAGATTTAACGAATCGGATTCCATCGTTTGCTCCTTTGATTTTGGCCAGACAATCACTGAAATAGTCCCAGTAATCTTTCCTGGAACCCAGAAATGTTGTTTTCTCCTTCTGGTCAAACTGAACATGACAACAACAACACAACAACACTTGAGATTAACAACTTACAAACAGACTGATAAACAGATGAACAGATGATGTTCTTCAGAATAAAAAACATCTCAGAAGTGTTGAGCATGTTTGCATGTCTGCACACTGTATGTAGACTAGCAGAAACGTTTGGTTCCACCAGATGATATATGTTTCTCACAATCTTTATGACTTTCTGATCTGCAGGTTTATGTTTAAATGCTTACACATACATAAACACCATCAGTGTATGAACTGTAACTAAAGAGTGTGAAGCAGCAATAATGAGCATGTTGACTGTGTGTATCTCAGACCTGCAGCAGGTACTCCAGTTTGTAGGAGAACTTGTGTAGGCTGGAGCTGTCATCTGTGATAGGTTCTTCATTCTCCTTAAACTCCTTCACAAGCTCTGATACAGCATCTGTATGAGATACACACAAACACACAACCAGCTCTGATACAGCATCTGTATGAGATACACATACATACACAACCAGCTCTGATACAGCATCTGTATGAGATACACATACATACACAACCAGCTCTGATACAGCATCTATATGAGATACACACACACAACCAGAAGAACGTGAGCTATATGTAAACACACACATTTCTATATAACAATACAGCAATATGTAGAAATTCCACATGAAATAATCTTGAATCTGTTTTATAGTCATTTCTGTCACAGGTCTATCTCAGCTCTGGTTGTCATGTCCTGTTTCTGTTATTTTTATTTCTCTGTTTATTTTTGGATTATGTCTCTCACGTTCCTCCAGCGCAGGAACTGAAACTGCTCGCATGAGTGATGAACTCGTCTCACAGATATCTCCTCTACATGAGTTACATCATCAGTGAGTCTCACAGCTGCTCTGCTGCATTCAGACACACGCATTCACACACATGCAGTACCGTGCAGCTCTCGGATGATGCGCTGCAGCTGACCCTCCCCGACTGCAGAACCGGCGGCCATCATCTGACTAGCTTTCTGCCAACCAGGTCAAGGGGTCACCTGCAGTCTGAGACACACAGAGACGCAAGAGTGACAAATGAAACACAAACACACTGTTGTGATTTTAGATCATGA
>JBAJNP010013258.1:0-12350 GCA_036877545.1 Yasuhikotakia modesta | reverse complement strand
CATCGCTCGTTGTGCAGCTTTTTGACTCAAACCTCCTCAGCAATCGCCTCCATTCTTTTGAAGTCAAAGCATTCAAACATTCTGTATTTTGCCTTTTCAAGTACTTTCATCTTACAGTTTTAATATCACACTGCGGTTTGAAGTGTGCTCATGCTCGGGTCTGGCGCATGCTGTAAACAAACTAAAGCCGGTCTGGTGCTCGCGCAGGAAAGTTCCGTTCCCACAAACGTGAGTCGTAAGTTTCATCCTTTATCGATACTGTGATGTTTTCAGTTTTGTGCAGTTTATATGTTAATGCGCGCTGTTGTTTTTTTTTTATGCAGTTTCCAGTGAGACACCATGAGCGACACAGTGGCTCCTAAAGAGAAAAATGTGGCAGAGAAGAGAGGACGTGGAAGACCACGGAAACACCCACTGGTATTGGAGTTTATTTAAGAACACATAGGTAGTTGTTAAGATGCAAGTAGAGACGGTACGCCTTGTTTTGCGTTATGTGGTGCGTGTATGGGCCGTTTTACGAGGATATGTATGTGTGTGTTTATGCTTGGGGGCAGTCGTGGGCCTAATGGTCAGGGAGTCAGATTTGTAACACAAAGGTTCATGGGTTTGAGTCTCGGCAGAGATTGTAGGTGGGGAGAGTGAATGACCAGTGCTGTCTTACACCTTTAATACCATGACTGAGATGAGACCCTTGAGCAAGGTACCAAACCCCCAACTGCTCCCTGGGCACTGCAGCAGAAAAAGGCTGCCCACTGCTCCGGGTGTGTGTTCACTACTGTGTGTGTTCACAACCGAGTATGGGTCACCATACTTGGCCACACATCACTTGGCTTCACATGTAATACATCATAAAACTGTAACTCATAATACCGTACAAAAAGGGTCAAATTTGAGTTCAGTTTTTTTTGTAGATTGATTAATACAGGTATACACGGCATAATGTGAAAATTACAATTTTTCACCTTTCATGACTATAGCTCAGTTGTCAGGACATTAAGATAAGTCATTTTTCTCAATTTCTAACTCTGGTGAGTTAAGGTCTTTAGTAGGTCAGTATTAGTGATAGTGAGTCAGGCTTGTAATCAGTAGGTTGCTGGTTCGATACAAAGGCACCTAAACCCTGATTGCTCCCTGCTAACCCCTGCTGCAGTGATAGCTGCCTATTGCCCCAGATGTGTGTTCACTTCTCACCTTCTTTCTGCTGAGAGGTTTGATATTACTGCAGAGTTGGCTTTCAGTCCAGAATCTCTTATGTTAAAACAATGCATACAGAGACAGATCCTTACCCTGTTTAGCATGAAACTGAGCAATTCCAGCTGCAGCCTTGAACCGATTACCCATTGTGATTCTCTGTATTATGCTGTCTTGTGCATTTGTTTTTCCTGGATGACCAGACATTTTGGGGGACTTGAATAACTTAGTGACAGTGTAAAATGCAATATTCTAGAATTCCCAGATTTGGAAAGACCAGCTTCTCTTGCCATGGCTGAAAGTTTCATCTCTTTAGTCTTCATCTAGACAAGCTGCTATTTCAGTGACTTTTAGAACGGCTCACAATAATCCAAATTAGTGAAAGTGGAAAGTTGGGCTGCTAGTTCAAATCAAATTCAAATTTTATTGGTCACATAATCATACACAGTATGATATGTAGAAAATTTTTTACACCTGCTGACCCTGGGAAAGAAGAGTGTTATTTAAACATAACAGTAAATAGAAATGGCAGTGGGCAGCCTTTTTTTGCTGTGGTGCCCAGGGAGCAGTTCGGTGCCTTGCTCAATGTTCTCACCTCAGTTGTGGTATTGAGGGTGGAGGAGAGCTGCTGGACCTGAGACTCGAACCCATGGGTTACAAGTCCGACTCTCTGACCATTAGGCCACAACTGCCCCCACTTTGGTAGGGTTAAGTAGGGTTTGTCAGATAATAAAGGAAAATGCACCGGGTGCCAAAATAACACCAACAACTGGGAGGTGTCTGAATGTGTTCTCATTGAAAGTTTGAGTGAAAGTTTCAGTGTGGAATTTTTTTTTGTATGGATATTTTTAGTGTTTGGTCCCAATTGACATGTATTGTCTTTTGCAGCAGGAACCGAGTGGCTCTCCAACACCAAAGAGACCGAGAGGAAGACCAAAAGGCAGCAAAAATAAGTCTAGTACCACAGGATCTAAGGGCAAAGTGAGTGGAAAGAAATTCAAACTACATTTCTTGATGTAGTACATTGCAACTACACATGCATGAATAACAGCAAAACGTCCGTTTCAGGTAGGGGTGTGGAATATCGATAAAAAATAAAATCGCAATATTTTCTGGGATTTTTTTTTTCCGATAGCGTTAATCAGACGATATTCAAAATCATTTAAAATTGTCTCGTAAATGTATTTGCATATATATTAATGTGCTATACACATTTATAATTTATGATTCGCATTTATAATTTATAATGCATAATACACATTTGTAATTCGAATACGGAGATATTTCAATTACAAATGTGTATTATAAATTATAAATGTGTGTAGCGCATTTTTACAATCTCTCTGCTCTAAATGTCTTGTAGAAAGGCCAAAATCAAGCAAATAAACCAATAGTTCACTCCCTTTCAAAAACAAAACCTAACACACAGAACAGCCTGAGCGGACAATTATTTTGGGTTCCGTGCTGTAGATGATAAAGTAAGCATTAAAGATAAGGTTCAATCAGATGTCTACAACTTTAAACCATAAAAATTATGTTGCGTGTGCTTTTTCACCCTGTCTGCTGCAATCTCATAAGCGTTTCATAATTCTCATATTCACTATGATGGGTAGTTTGAAGATGGTGATGGTGAGATTTATTGTCGCGCTGCTTTTCACTGTAACTGATTTCTGGCACAGTTTGCAGATTAACATCTGACCTTTCAAAACCAAACCACCTCCATGTTAGTGACGACGCCCCAAGTCCATGAATTAAGTCTAGCGTGGTTTGAGTCTGCTGGTGTCTGAATATCTCTCACAATTTCTTCGCTCACAAACATGGCGATCTGACCCGCTATCCCTATGCTCTGAATGTGCGTGTATACTATATGTAGTATACTACAGAACGCAGTGAATGCATGATCCTTTAATGCAGCATTTTGATATGAATGAAATATCTTTTTACTCAGTATTTTGATTTCGCATATTATAAAACCAGTAATTAAAAAAAAAAAAATATATATATATATCTATATATATATCGCACACCCCTAGTTTCAGGTCACTTCAGGTCACAGGTCAGTGACTTACTGTATTAACTTCTAAATTCAGTGCATATTCAATGCAGATGTAGAATCAATGTTGAATCTTTGAATGATTTCTGGGCCACTCAAAACTGCCTAATGTTTTTGTTAGGCTGTTTTAATTTTTGTTTGACCTTTTTTATTATGGTTGTCAGTGATGTTACAAGTAGGTCCACTCAATTATATTTTGCCCCATTTACAACATTTGAATATCATGAATGAACATCTGTATGAATAAATGTACCAAACCTGATGGCACACCAGCTCCACAGCTTAAGCCATGCAGCGTGACAAGCCATTAGTCAACAACTTTTTGTGTGGATTTTTCTTTGAAATAAATAAACAAATGTAGGGCAAGTGTACCAAAAGCCCACCAAAATCTAAGATCACATTTTTCATAGATAAGATGGTTTATAAACTTGATCAATTGTTAAAAGTAAGGATTAATCATACTCATTTTATGAATATTTTAAACAAATTTGATTCAATTTCTATAAATAAAACATTCAGTAACATGACCATATAGGCTTAAAACTAATTTTCATTGTTTTCAGTATGTAATTTTATTTAATATTCACAAAATTTAATGAAATATTGACAAAATATAAAATGTATTTGTTTTAAATAGTAAATTACATTAAAGTGCATCAACAATATCTTAAACATGAAACATTGCTAAACAGGGGTGCGTTTCCCAAAAGCATCGTTAGCCAACTATAGTTGCAAGTTCCGTCGTTACCTTCATAGTTTGACAATTCTGTGTTTCCCGAAACCATAGTTCCAACGAACGTTCGCAAACAGCATCTCAAATTTGCGTGGTTGGAACTACAGCTCCTGACCTGTGGTTAGAGGAATAGTTTCTTGTTAGTTTGCTGTGTCGACGTCATTGATTGCGCCATACCTGGAGTCTTTTCGAACATTTGAACATCTACATCAGAAACATGATTTTTAATGATTTTTCAGCTTGGTGAATAGCTGTGTTTTATTTCCCACCTCCTCCAAAATGACAAAATTTCTTTTCTGAAAACTGCGGTTCATTAACGCATGGCTAAATGGCAAGGGGATTAAATGGGAAATAATCTTGTGTATAGTAAGTAGCAGTTGTGTACAACAGTAATTACAATCTTTTCAAAACCCCACATTTCTTTATTTTAATTGTGCTGATGTATTAATTCAGGCGAGGTGTCTATCTGCATCATATTGGCAGATGCTATTTATCCAGCTATTTTAACTATGCAAATAAAATCCACCTTCTATTAACACTTAATAGAAGAAAATAGCATACATATAAAATGTGTTTATACGAAATTGTGAGAGAAAACATTTTTTTAGCTTGTATTTGTGTATTTGTTTTTAATGTGGGAAGAATAAATGTTTCCAAGTGTCTGTTCAGTCTTTATATCGCTCTTACGTCATGTAAGGTTACTACAAAAGCATGTTAAACATGAAAAGTAAAGAATTTGCATTAGGTGGCGGTATTTGCTCATGGCACCAGTCCATCATTAGATCAAAGAAGAAGATGAAAGTCACAACCACAGAGAGAAGCCATGTGGTTCAAACAATAGATCTGTGACACAAGTACGATGTTTTCGGGAAACAGTTGCGAGTAGTTAGTTAGTCAGTCAGTCAGTCAGTTAGTTAGTTTATAATAATTTTAGTTTGAAATTAATAATTATATAATATCAGGGAGATAAGAAAAAATAACTCAATGAATTACAGAAAATGTAACATCATACTTTCAGCAATTTCCTATTTAAATACATTAGATGGGTTTAAATGGTTCTACACTGATTTCTGATCTTCAGAATTATTGAATTTGTTCTCGTACAAAGTTTGCGTTGTGCAATATTTCTAATACTCCAGAAGTGTTGTGCATATCATGACTACTGATTTGATCTTGTAATTAGCTCACTATGCCAACTAGCAAAACTTGTCTTTCTAAATGAACCAAATAGATCAAATTAACTAAGAACAACTTTATAATACACAAAAATCTCAATTACATATGGATGTACTTTGCAAATTAGTGGTTGAAAATAGCGTCAGCTTTTAGATAATATATATTTTAGATATATTTTTTTTTAGATAATATTTTYTAACAGGTCCCAAAACACCAAAGTTTTGAGGCGACTTAATCCTCTGGCATCTGAGGCCTTTCAGGCACTTCAGAGGCAGACTGAAACTTTTTACTTTTTGAAGTGTTTCTCCTATTTAGAATAAAGAACACATTGTTATGATCTGCAAGCTCTCAGCAATAATAATATGTAATGTTGTCGGATTTTCTGAAATAAGTAACGCGAGAAGGCCCTCTTTTTATTTGAGGTCAACGTTGCAAGTGGGCTTTAGTGGTGATTAAATGGGTACACTTACCCTGTGTGACAGAACAATTGTGGTTTTGTAACAATACCTGCTCAGTTCTGGCTGTTTTTCAGACTTTCTGCCAATTTTTTGGGGTTTACAACGAATCACTGTGCACTGCAGATGCATTGGCAGCTGAGTGGGTCTCTGAGATAACCCCACCTTCCACTCTTCCTTCCCTTTCAGATATATTGTTAGGACAACAGCTAATTCACCATATGCACAGTTTTATTTTCTTCTGCTTGTACAGTGCAACAGAGGGAGTTATGTATTGTGTTGCGTTGTCTCTTACCCACTTGTGCGAACTGCAGCCTGCAAACTTTGCTCAATGTCCTTTCCAAAATAATAAACCGGAAACTTGCAGCCTGCCATGTGCTCAACAGAGCCCTCTAATGCTCAGCTACATACTTACCTTTATTTTCTGATGTTCTTAGAAAGCATTTACAGCAGCTGCAGGGACGAAACGCCATGGAAGACCCAAAAAAGCTGTGAGTAACAAGTCTATTCTTGAACTCATTTCAGTCACATTGAAGTCATTGCCCTGCATTCCTCTTTCATGAGACAGGGTTTTGGTTCAGTTTTTCTTATTTAAATATGAGCATTGAGTCACAGAAAGGCATTACTTTTTTCACATTTCTGCTTCAATGATCAGAATGCCTCCTTTTGTCATTCTTCAAAGCAGCTAGTTTGAAGAACACTCAAATGGTTTTGATTTGTCAGCAACAGTGCTTATGCAAGTTTAATATCAGGTAAAATATTATGCCCCCTGAAAAATAATACTGTAACAGAGATTCAATCACAAATGTATAAATAGTCCGTTAAGCTGACATGTTGACTGCCAAGTACTGGAGACCTGTTAGAACAATAGAACTCTGGAAAACTCTGGCTCTCTTTAAGTTCATAAATGTAAAGCACACGCCTAGGCCCTAAGTATTTACATGTCAACATTTAGATTTTTTGACAAAAGGAGACAAAAACAAAACTTATGCTGATGCTTAAGTAAACAGTTTTTGGCAAAGTCGGCAAACTACCTTTTCTTTAATGATTACCATCTATGGCGTAGAACCTGAAAAAAATTGTCTGCTCAGGCTGGCTGTTCTGTGCGTTAGGTTTTATTTTTGAAACGGGTTAAACAATTACCTTATCTGATTGATTTGGTTCTACGCTACAGTATGTTTAAAGAGTCTGCTACTGAATGAGATGGCAAACAATAAAATAAAAACCAGACAAACATTGTTTGTAAAAAAAAAATCATTGACTTATCATTGACTGAATTGTTTATTATGAATACAATATTGAATAAAAAATTACCATAATGTATCATTGTATGATGTTTTGCATGCTGCAGTGTAAATATTTTGATTGTTGTCTGTTTGTTCCAGGAGAAAGAGGAACAGCTGTCAAAGTCCTCTGAGGAGGAGGAGGAACAGTAACTAGAAACTAATGCTACCTCAAAATCCAATGTTGTTTCTTCCTGTTGACCAGAGCTGGACTGACACCTCCATCCTCTTATCCTAGTGCCACCCTCTTCCCTTCAATTTACTTTCCTTATCTTTGAGGCCTGCACACTTCACACGCCTTCTGTTTGTAACACCACTGGAAGAAGATTTTAAATACTGTATTTCTATTCATGGATGCATGCGCATTTGTATGCGTGCATGCATGTTCCTTGCACTCAGTGGGTATTTGGTCAAAAGTGTATTTCATATACTGGACAAAGATGCGTTGAAAGTTATTGCTGAACTACTTACTATTTGTTTCTGTAACAACACAGGCCTTAAAATTTGTTTTTACCAGTCTAAATGTTAGGTGTGGTGGGTTGTGTGAAATTCATGTAGTTGTGTACTGGGCAAAGGTGAATTGACCTATTTGTTTTTATGTGGTGTATTTGTGTATGTTTATCTGAAGTTATTGTTTTTAGGTACATGGCTGCTCACTAGCTATTGTTTATAGATGCTCAAGCTAGAAATAAAATCAAGCATACTTGCTTAATCTAGAGGACTTAAATCATAGTCAACATATCGAAATGTTTTTATCATGTTACCCTCCCCCTTAAAAAACGGTCCCTTATGTCACTGATTTCTTGGTTTCTGTTGGATTCACTAGCATGCCGTTGTTATGTAGGTAGTTTACCCCATGTGTGGTGTAACAGTTTTACCTTAATGGACATGCTAGTAAAGCGTTTGCTTATATGGCCATGTTTACAAGGTTTTTATTAAAGATAGGAAATACACTAAATACACTAAAATCTTACCTCTGTTAACTAAACAAACTAACCTTTGTTTTTTATTCATTTATCTCATACCATGCTTTAATCATTTGTATTACTTATATTACTCCCAAATCTGAGTTATAATGTGAACAATAACAAAAAACATTTAAGATGTGCATTTAAAGCATTCCTCATCTGTCACATCTGTTTTCTTAAAGTCCACTTAGACTGCTTTGATGTGAAACTGTTGTTGTTCTTTTCTTTAATTTGTTATGCCATGTCAGGGAACACTGATTGGTCTAGTGACTGGGTCTTCTCTTAGAACTTAATGCTGCTACAAACATGGTTAATTAAATCTGGGATACTGTAACAAAGTTAGTTCTACTTTGGACTTGACTGTCACCTTCATACCTCACTTTATAACAGCTTATGAAGGATTACTCTTACTTGACAATCTTCAGCTGGTCTCAGTGCAGCCTTTGGCAAGTGTTTCTTTCCAAGTGCAGTATGTGATCCATTCATAGCAGTTTTTTTAACTGAATTTGCTTGTAGCTGTGTGTACATCGAACAGGAGCTTTTCATAAACATTTGGACACAGCACAGGAATTCCTGCTTTAAGATGAAAAACGTTCACAGACTTTAGTATTAATAGGTTGTTTGTTATTGCGTTTTTGTATGCATACTCATTGGTGCACTGAATTGATTTAAATTGTTTTTGATGTGTCATGGACAAAATGTTGTTGCACCTAAAGGTTATGGCTGTTTATTTTTTTAACACTACTAGTTGCTTGGCTCTGAGCCCACATTGAGTAAATCATGATGGTTCTATGTATGTTTGATTTTTTTTTTTTTAACATGCGCCTTCAATACGGATGTCTTGGTTTTAGTGTGCCCATGTGTAGAATTGATTTGGGATCTGTCTTTGTAATGTATATGCTCTGCATTTTCTATTGTGAACTGCATGATTTTATATTAAAAATGGTAATAAATATAAGGATTTGTTCATTGTTTGGCTTTTGCAAACTCGATTAGAGTTAAGGATTGTGGTATAATATTGTGGGATGTGACTATGTATAAAATTGTATCCTAAACCCTAGTTATAAGAAATTTGAGAACCCAAAACAAACTGCTTTGCTTTGTTTATGGTTTGTATATCCAGTTTTGGTTACCCTTTCAGTTTCCCTTTTGTAATGAATTCAGACAACTTCCACCTACTGGTGATTTATTTCCATTCCAGATGCAAAATGCATGTGCTTGTTGACTGATGGTCTAAGCAGTTATGATGTGTAAAAGCTTAACTTTCTGGTGATTATCTTGGCTAACTAACAGGAGAATTGATGTTTATGTCTGCCAGACCAGAACCAGCACCAGCAATTTTAAATTTAAACCTGCAGGGCAGCCACCTAGTAAGACATTGCAATAATCATGTCTTGATGCCATAAATGCATTAATTATTTTTGTTTGTCAATTTTTTTAAGTGTTTGACAAAGAGAGCATGTCATAGTTTTAATATAAAGTGAAAATGATTAATATAAAGTGAAAAAAGCAGTTTTACAAATATTAATAATGCTAATAGAAAAGACCTGTTCCAAGTTAAAGCACGAAAAGGGTTTATAGAGAATCTATCAAGAGTAAGACAGTACTCCATTTGAAAGATTTTGGTCCAATAATTAAAACTTCAGTTTTTGTGAATTTAGTAGTAGAAAGTTTGCTAGTCATCCAAGTTTTAATGTTAACTGTACAATGCTTATGTTTCGTTGGTCCTCTAGGAAATTTATAGCTGAGTATCATCAACATAACAATGAAAACTAACTATAATTACCTCTTAATAATTGCTCCCACAGGTAGCATATACAAAATACACAATATACAAAATAACTGTCAATCTGGGGCCCCATGGAAGATCTCTCCTCATGGAGTTTTATTGATTGTGAGAATGGTAAGAAATCAGCCCAGAACTACACAGGACGATTTTGTCAGTGATGGACTGAAATACTACAGTTCACGCAAGGTCCCCCTGCTCAAGAAAGTATACGTACAGGCCTGTCTGAAGTTTGCCAGTGAACATCTGAATGATTCAGAGGAGAACTGGGTGAAAGTGTTGTGATCAGATAAGACCAAAATCCAGCTATTTGGCATCAACTCAACTCGCCGTGTTTGGAGGAGGAATACTGTCTATGAATCCAAGAATACCATCCCCACCATCAAACATGGAGGAGGAAACATTATACTTTAGGGGTGTTTTTTTTTTGTCAGAAGGACAGGATAACTGCCTGGCATCAAAGGGGTTGATGGACGGGGCCTTCCATCAGCCAGGGCATTGTCTATTGTCTCCAATGGAGAGACTCTCTGCTCTGGACTGCTCTTCAAGTAAAATCATGGATTTGATCAACTGGTCTCTCAACGCAATTGACACCATCTTCTCGAAGAGAAGCGTAGGTTCGGGGGAACCTGATTGTCCTGACGGAACGTTTGCAGCAGGGTATACGATGGACGCGTGGGAGAAGTGGTGGGTCGTGTGCCTGGCGGCACGTTCTGTGGAGGACATTGAAGACATCAACCTTATCTGAACCGTGATTGCATGTTTATTGCTGATTAGGCACTGGCCTGGTGTATCAAGAAATCAAGAAAACCAGGGCAGCTGTTCATAACCCCATAAAGCTGCCTGGTATGAGTGATGCATTGGGCAGAGCTGTTGGGACTCAGACTGTTGTCGTAAACTGCGTTATGGATAACATTGTGGCGAAACTCAAGTCTCTGCAAAGGGGAATAGATTGACACTACGCATAAAGAGAGTAGTTTGATAAGAGTATACGGCTACTCGCCCTAAGCCTAAACATTCCAATCTTATCTGCTTTTGGCTCCCTCTCACAGCAATGACCTTGGTCAAGGCCGCTGCTGGAAAAACTCAAGAGTGGCTCAAGAAAAAGCACATCAAGGTCTTGGAGTGGCCTAGCCACTCTCCAGAACTTAATCCTATAGAAAATCTGGGAGGAAGCTAAAATAAACTGCAAACCTGGTGGCCAACTACAAGAAACGTCTGACCTCTGTGATTGCCAAAAGGGTTTTGCCACCAAGTACTAAGTCACGTTTTGTGAAGGGGTCAAATATTTATTTCACTCATTACAATCCACATCAATTCATAACTTTTTTATATGCATTTTTCTGGATTTTATTATTATTCTCACTGTTCAAATAAACCTATCATTACAAGTATAGACTGATCATTTCTTTGTCAGTGGGCAAATGTACAAAATCAGCAGGGAGTCAAATACTTTTTCCCTCACTGTATGCTAACATTATTTTCAAGTCATTTAAAAAAATGCTATGCTTAATAGACCTAAAAGAGATGCAGCTGTGAAAAGAGCAAATTAGTGGTCATTGACGAATGTAATGCCTGGCCAGGGGGCCCTATCCCCAATATCTCTGGCATTTGCTTCCTCTGCTTCTTCTGTAGCAACTTCCTGTTTGCTAGCTATAAAACCCTAGCCTAGCAAACAGGAAGTTGCGAAGTGTCTGTTTTGCCCATGTTGTCTTCTCCCTGACCATGTCACGTTTTAATAAAATAACGGAAACCCAGAGTCTTGCCCAGCCTTCACGTTACAGAACACTTCGCCTCCCCAGGATCCAGCGGGTTTCCAAAAGACCCGGTCCGGGAACTCAGGCAAGGTAACTCCTCTCTGGAGGACTATGTGTTGAGGTTCTGTGCTCTGGTTAATCAGATCTCTTTCTATGATGAACTATTTTTTTAAAGATGTGTTTCGATTCGGTGTCAACAAACCACACAAGTCTGTACTAGCCACAGCAGTAAATAAATACTCTAATGGATTTTCTGGATTTTGCATTGTTGCTAAGTGGTTCACCATTCACTGTGGGTGACGCAAGGGAGCAGGACACTGCTTTCACTCACAAGATGGCCACCAAGCCAAAGTCAGAGTCACAGCCCAAGATGGCCGCCAAGCCAAAACCAGAGTCTCAGCCCAAGACGGCCGCCAAAGCCAGAGTCACAGCCCAAGACGGCCGCCAAGCCAAAGCCAGATTCACAGCCCAAGACGGCCGCCGCTCCAGAGGTCGCGTATGACAAGATGGCCGCCGCAACAGAGTCAGCACCTGTCATGGACGCCCTTCCGGAAACAGCACCCGTCATGGCCGCCCTTCCTGTGTCAGCACCCGTCATGGCCGCCCATCCAGAATCTCCTGTCGCTCCTGTGTCAAGCGCAGCTGCTCCCCCCGCCGTGTCAAACCACGTCTCAGCTGACGCTGCTCCCACTGCCAAGTCAAGCCACAAGACGGCCCCTGTCAAGTCAAGCCACAAGACAGGCGTTGCTGTCCTTCAGCCTTATATACCAAATGCCTTAATCCTGACCTTAGCGCTGTGGGTCATCTGGGCTGCGTACACCACTCCCGATTCCTCAGAAGAGGCGGCTAGCACTGCAGATCCTCTGAAGGCAGCATCCCCTGAGGTGTTGGCTGAGGCCATGGATCCTCATTTGGAGGGGATGTCTGCCGCTGATGTTTGCACGTTAG
>JBAJNP010013257.1:0-12350 GCA_036877545.1 Yasuhikotakia modesta | reverse complement strand
GAACTTACAAGCTAGTTTTTGACTCGCAAACAACAACAATAAAACAGCAAAAAACCCACATATGCAAAATACACGCTGCTACGGTTTTCACGAAGCAAAAGTTACAATTCGGTTACTGAATGATTTCTAACTGATATCAAAGCAGCACCACAAATCCTGATAACCGTCCCTGAGGAAATCTTTAAAGTAAGAGAGGAAACGTCACCTCAGATGTGATTAAGAGGGAGAGCGTGGCGGAGCGAACCATGTGCCGTACATATGGCCCTATACGGATTAACCCCAGGCTTCTATACAGCATGTGAACGGCAGTCACATGTAGGTCATATAGAATGCATGCGTTATATACCAGTCAGTCAAGCGTGATGCATTATACAAGTATGTTATATAATCTGTACATTTGTGGTGCAACTGTAAAGAGGAAATAACAAACAAAACGATAAGCCACTGACAAACCTGGGAATATAACTGAGTAAAAGTACCAGTGAACGTACCGTTTGGTGGGTCGCGCCTCTTCTCTGTAAAAACAAAATTAACAGCGTTAAAACGTGGAGGCCAAATTAAACGAGTAGGTCAGAAACAGGGAGGAAGAGAGGAGCAGCAGAAGGTCACCCAGAGGAGAAAGGAGGGATTGTGATGTTAGTTTTGGAAAGGTTGAGGTACAAGATGGTAAACGATGACCTGAGCCTCTGAGCTTCCCATGATGGCAAAAAGGCCATTTAAAGGGACAGCTCACCCAAAAATGAAGTCAATTAATTTTAAATTAAAAGGCAAAATTAGTTACCCTCATGTTGTTCAAAACCTGTGTAAAGTTTTATTGCTGTGGAACACAAAAGTTGCCGTTCTGTAGAATGTTCACCTTGCTTTTGTCATACAATGGACGTGGATGGTGACTGGGGCTGTCAAGCTTCAATAAAGACCATATTAATGGTTTATATAACTTGTATGCAACATTTTAGGTATTATTCACTGAATATCTTTGCTTGATAACTCTGGTCACCATTCATTTTAGATGTAAGGAGCAGGCTGGACATTCTATTACAAATATATAACTTTTGAGTTTCACACATTTGATGTTTCTACAACAAATTTCTACATACATGAGGATGATAGTTGCAATAACATTTTTAAAAACTGCCATTAAAGCAGCCCAGTGTCTTTCCCTTAAGTTCAAAGCTGAGCGAATTTTCATTTTAAGGTGAAGTGTGACATTGTTTTACACAATCTTAACGTATCCAAGTTTATTGTGCAACGATAACAGTAAGTGCTTAATGGGTTTTCCTGAAGTCTGTCAACACTGTAGCGCAAACACTGATTTCTCAGACAAACAGAGATTATGATATGTACCCAACGCTATGGTTTAAAAACCGACTAGCTGGTGGTTTGCCTTAAAAACTAGCCATTAATCTGTCAAATTAAGACTAACAATTGGGCTAACTGTCCGTATAATTAGGCTAATTACTGCATTGTTGCTAAAAAAAACAGCTGACAATTAGCTAACCACTGTGACCAATCACAACGCAAGTTTATTCAAGCTAACCGTCGGCCCAACCAATGACAAATGACACGCTTCACCTTTAAAAAAAATTGAAAACCAATGAATCAGCAGCTGTGGATAAACACTTTTTAACTATTACACAACTAGCGGCCCACAAGCTAATCGTTTTACCGAACGAAACGCAAGGAGGCGGCTGATTGGATACATACATGATAGATAAACAACAAGGGCCTCTTTAAAAACCAGTTAGTCAGAGCGGTTGGACTTCAAAGCTTCACATGCAAATCAGAACAGGAAGTACTGGACCCTCGCCAGGAAGTGAAAAGAGAGAGACGGCTTCGTTTACAAGTGGAGCGCGAGGAGAAAAAAGCCACTATAAAGGTTTTACGACACACCCTACAGAGAGAATGCCGGCACGCTCTTGTACTACACCACCCCAACAGACTGTGTCTACACACGGAGACACTGAGGGAAAAACAGGCGGAGGTTTGCGAACGTGGAAACGGGAAGAGGGAAGCGATTAACAAATCGTGAGGCGTAAATGAGCTTATTGTGAGATTTAGACATGAGAGAGGTCATTTCAGTAAGGCGTAAATGAATTTATCCCTTCGATAAGGTGTTAAATGTGTGTTAGTCAGGAATTTTAAAGGGATAGTGTTCCAAAAAATGATTCCAAACGTTTTTAAAGTGTTACATAATATTATCAAATTATATAATGATAATATATAAACCGTACAAATTCTAACCAAAGGGGCTTAGTAACTTAGGTTTAAAAAAAAAACCCCTAAATTCTCATTTGATGTTCCACAAAAGATATTCAGATTTTCATTTTTGGAGCACTAACCCTTTAAGAAAAAGGCAGGATTTAACGCACTCACCGGTTTTCCTCTGTCGCCTGTTCAGCAGTTCATTGAGTGCGCTCCGAAAGCGTTTGGCTTCCTCCTCGCTGGCAAAGTTGAGGCCAATCTGACAAGACTAAAGAGAGAATCGCTCCGAATGATCAACAAAGCCAGACTGTATCCTTAGCAAATCTAAGGCCTACAGGATCTCAAGACTGTTTGTCGTTCTTGTCAATATAATGCCAATAAGAAAAATACTTACGTCTCCCGCAAAAGTTATGAAATATGACCTCGAACTATTAATCGTGAAATTATTGTAGAGTTCCTGCTCAAATTTTGTTTTCCCATCCTGCAGAAATGAGAGAAAGATATTTTAAAATGATAGTTTCTGGCAGTAAGTGGGGTGGTCTTTAAACACAGGAAGCTTCAGTCTTAAAAATATAAGGGACTGGAACTTAACTTAATATGTAACCAAACACACAATACTTTTGAATTATTTTAATCAAGACATGTAAAGGTGGGCTAAAAAGTAAAAATAAGAGAACAGGACAGGTAAATGTCGCAAGCAGGACTCAAACCTGACCAGCCCATGTAAGCACCTCAGCTCAATGTGTCGAGCTCACCTTGATGTCAAACACACGGATGAAGTACGACCTCTGGGGGTTGTCTTTTACCAAACAAGCCACGCCGCAGCATCTCTTCATCCAAGAGGAGCCTCTGTCGGTTCCGTAAACCTGGACCACCGCTGAACACATCGTCTGCAAGACAGCCAATCACAACTCAGCTGGGATTCCAGTACTGCACAGTATACATGACCATTATACAATACAGAAATTATTAATAATTATAAAACATAAGTATTTGTAAAACATACAAAAACTTTTATATATTATATACAAGAAAAAAAACCTATTTTAGTTAAACTGACTCATTAAATCGATGCAACACTTATAGAAAGTATAGATAAGGAACTTATATACATGTATAGAAAACAAAGAGTTAATATAGAAAATAAAGGCTTAAATCAGAACAGAGAGACTTTCAAACCAGCTTTCAACTATGTTCTTAAACGAAGGCTTTTTTTATTTTATTGGAAACATTCGCAAATTCTCTATAAAACCTTCCACCCATGTTATTGAATCCCAAAATTTTCCAACAAAAATGGATAAAACAGACACACCGTTTCAGGAGCAAGTAAAACACATTTCAAGCACCAAACAATAGCATGTGTTTTGAACTTTGTGCAGTTATTCTCACGACCTGTGCTGGGCTGCGTTCTGGCTCAAGTACAAACTTCATGCACAAATAATTTTACACGTTAACAAATGCACCAAAATCTGTGCATGAATCCCGCTTGGAGCATTGCAAATATAAATCACTGAGGTAATTGTAACTGCAGCCATGCATTACAGACACACAATGATGGGAGATTTTATTTTTCCTTCTACAGCGATTGGTTCTCTCAGCGTTCCATACACATGACCGAAGACAGCATTGCAAACACCCTTTTTTCAGGACACGGGTTACCGAAGGGAAAAATAGGCCAGCGGCTTGGCAAAACCGTCACAGGAAGGACAGCCAAGATTTCAAAGAAGATGAAATATTTTCCATGGACAAGCAACACACAGACACACGCTTATGCGGAGCAACTACAGCAAAACAAAAAACACAACCGTTGCGTTCTCATCTTCCGCGAAAGCTTTAACTTAAAACAGCAACACCAGATTATTCAACAAAACAATTGAACGCAGTTCAAATCTGTGATTTGCACTTCCTGAGGTTTAGTGAGGCAAAAACTAAAGCATGTTAGTGGATCTTAAACCGATTGTTTGGGACAAAATAATCATTAAAAACGAATTAACAAATTACTACAACGAGCTGCAACGTTTTGCCAAAGTTGACCATTTGATAATCAATCGGTTGCTTACAGTCAACTAACCGATTAATCTTGTACAAACGTACATAAACCAGCCTCTTACTAAAGTCACTTGCTTGTCACTAAGTCAGTAACACCAAGATTTGAGCAAAATATTTCAAACAATAAATGCAAATACCACAATTACAAAGGAGGCTGTTTCAATGCACAAGCAAGAATGTTAGATAACAATTGCCCTTAATGCAACCCTTCCATGCCAGTAAAGAGGGAATCGACTGGACGAGACAGTCCTTCGTTTCTTGTTCCGAAAAACTGCTTCCTCATGTTGAGAAGTGCGCACTCAGCACAGTCACGGCCAAATGTATAACTCAAGTATTTAAGACGCCTGTGTTCTGCATTTAGAGTTCATCAAGTCCAAAACAGAGCCTCACAAACACAGATCTTGCCACTGTCTCTTCATAGCTACCAAACGCAGTGAAACAGAGGTACAAGCCCATATGTTTTGATTGATTGAGTTTATCACACGCTCTGGGGTGAGAAAACCGATATTTGCAAGGCTTCAGGGTCTTGTTAACTGCATCCAAACTGCGTTTCCATTGACAAACGCATCTGCCAAGAACATAAATACGCATGTAAGATGTTTCCCCTACTTTCAACAGAGATCAGTACGTTTATGTCGGTTGGACTGGAAACCTGATCTTAGATCAGTACTGGCTCAGCAGCGCTATTCATTAAAGCTCAAATCTCCATGGAAGAAGAACAGATCAGTTCATTTCCTGTCCTCAAAGACTGCTGATCATGCACAACCCCCCCATCCCTCATTCTCCCTCTCCCTCTCTCTCTCTTTTGGACTATCTACCCTCAGTTTTTGGTGCAGGTTCGAGACACAGTAATGAATGGACCCACGACTGCTGCATCTTGGCCCCACCAACACGTCTCATATTTAGTCATTCCCAGTAAAAGCCCACTTTATGGCCTGGATTCTTGGCTGGCGTTCCCGGGCTGACGCCGCTTGCGTACGGACAAGCTTCTCTTCGACCTAGTCGTGGACGGGCAACTTAAGTAGGTCCGACAGGAAACAAAGGCATTTTTGTGAATCGGGCACAGATAGCTGCACTAGCTCCACAAATTAGAAAACCTAAACTACTGGGATATAATCGGACACAAAGCTACGGATAAATTAGCACTTTGCAGATGCAGATTTTGTCTGTATAATATAAACCTGTTAAACCTTAAACCTTTTAAGGTGAGTTAAACCTTTTTAAACGATTTATGAAGACCACTTCCTTGAAAAACAGCCAAGAATCTTCCTCATGCAAAATTACTTTAAGGGAACAAAATGACACATGAAAGGCGTCACCTGGAACAGTCATTTTGGAAAAATAAGGAAACGCTTCCAGCATGCTTCCTTGTTTTACATTTCCTGTCCATTTCCCTACAAGAACAACAGGGTGAGATTGTCTCACTCCAAAACGTTCCTACGAGTTTCCTAGTGGGGGGATAACAGACAACCTTTAAAGCCCAGATGCATGTAGTATATAACACAACCTCACTTGTTGGATATTATAACACAACCAGGGTTGTAGGTCTAGTACAATTAACTGTATGATGCCAATAACAAAATTGCTAATGCAACCTCCTCCATAAAGTACAATAAAACATATAAATGCTTTCAAAGGCTACAGAAATTCACCCAAAACTAAAAAGAGCCGCAATATCACATCCTGCCCAAACTGCATACTTGGGCCTCGGAGGCGCATGCATCACTCTGCTGACTTCAATGCTGTTTAGGAAGGTGGCTCACTAGTATTTGAGACGCGAACGCATTGCCATACTAATGCAAACAGGCCTATAGATGAAATATCGTGTGGTGAGTTATTACAAGCATTGCAATACATTATATCACTATATATAATAACACACCTTTAGCACATGCATAACCTTCCCTCCGCAGTAAAGATGGATCCATACGTAACACATGCGGTAAAAACTTACAATGCACGTCACGTAGCGTTTTGTTATAAACGCAAGACCCCGAACTCGCGTTTAAAGCACCACAGGTCCAAGCAAACACAACTTACGATGCATTTCCTGCCCAGGTAGTTGAAGAGACAGTCGTTCTCCTGCGGGGTCAAAAGAAGAGACCCGACGTTTGCCGCCCTCCGCTGGGGCGGGCCGCTCATGTCGACAGGTCAGCAGTCGGACGAAACGAAGCGTTTGTCTGGCGTTTGGTAATTTTAGGTGAACTGTGTGCGGTCGCGGACGATCATGGCCTGCGTTCCGTTCATCCCGTTTGAAATCCCGCATACAAGCACGACTGGCGCGGCGTTTCTCCCGGTGCGCAGGCGGTGCGATAGCGGATCGTTTCCTCCCGTGAATTATTTATTCCTCAACGCGTCCACTTTCAACGCACAGCATATTATAAACTTTCATTCCCAACTCCCGAAGCAATAACGATCCCTCGATCCAACATGGCAGCGGGACCCTAGAGTTTATGGCACTTTTCGGGAGGGTGGAGGGCGAATTTTTGGTCGGTTTAACTCGCGCTTCTTTGCTACGAATAATCCTTTTCCTACATATTATTTTGCCATTTAATGTGTTTAAATAGTCATTAGAAACCGCATTTAAATATCTAAAATCAAGTGACTGAAATACAAAAAAACCAATGACGGGAACACAACAAGACCCCCCTCTTTTCTCACAATGGTCTCTCCCTGTTTTCCCGTGCCTCTTCCAGAATGCAGACGGGATGCGCACGGGAGGGGGCGGGGACTGTGGCAGAGAGGGCGGGGCCAAGCGAAAACGTCATTGCCAGAAGAGTATTAAAGAATATAACAGCTATCTAACGTTGTTTTAAGGTTATATAAATAAATAACGGTGCGAACAAAATATTAATCTGCAGTTTATATTATGAGGATGTTATATATGATGTTATATCTGATGACATGTTTGGTCTGATGATACATTTGGTTGCATGCAGCTACTGTTGGGGCAGGTTGCAAAATAAATGTTTGCAAAACGTTTTCAGGTTAGTAGGAGATCTTGAATCAAACTAAATGCCCTTTTATAAATATAGATTCTGCAACACTAAAACTAACACCTACAGTGACACAGAAAGTATTTTGGACACTTGAGATACAACAACAAGATGAATTATATAGCAAAATAACAGTAAGTGCATTTACAAACACGAACACGTCTAAAACTAACACAAGTGAAACATCTGTCTATCTTTCTGCTTGTGTGTGTGTGTGTGTGTGTGTGTGTGTGTGTGTGTGTGTATAATGCAGAGTTAGTTTTAGCTGGTATATGTTCAATCGCAGATCATTTTACATTAAAAATATAGGGCGAAACATGTAACCCAATAAAGTCTAGCTTTTAAAAGGCCATCATACTTTTTAAGACACCTTTGATCTCACAGCAGACGTATGTGCGTGACTGCTGTATGTTTAGTGATGACGTCAGTAGTCCACGTCATATCAGCATATTCAACGCTGTTATTACAGAGAAAATAACCTCGTCGTTGCCTCTGGACGTTCCTGTATAATTACCACGAGGGTAAAACAAAGGGCTGGAGAGATATAAATCATTATAAACCTAAAACATCTGAAGAGCAGAAACTAACACCCACTTTTAGCTCTTGCAGGTGGTACCACTGATAAACAAATGAGGAACGGAGGAGGAACAGACAGATGGATGATCGTGTTTTACAGTCAGTCCTGCCAGGACCCACCTGGACTCACACAAGTCGCCAACTTAACTCTTTATCTTCCATGAACTTTTACTTTTACATGTACTTTACTTATTGTTTATTGACTGATACTCTATATTTGCCTGTGGATGAATTCAGACAGAGCTACGTGTCTATTTGTTACGTATAATAAAGTAATTTAAATAAGAAAAACTCAAAGCAGCATTTCATGTGTATCTATTTGTTAAATAGACAAGCAACATAATTAATAGATAATAACTGATAAATAAACCACAACAGCATAAAACAGCACCTGTAAACAATACATATTATACAATACACTGTAAGAAAAACTTGAAAATAGCTTAACTTAGCTTAAGAACAACTCAACACCGGTCAGTATTAAAAACTGTAAGTTAAAATGACTTTTGTAGTTTGTAACTATTATAACAAACTTCATAACACTAGACTGGGATAATCCAGTTCATACACTCACCACTAGATGACGGCAAATAGTAAATTTCCCAACAACTGTGTTGCTATAGCATGTGGCTGTATGTTTATGGACTTGTGGTCCATTCATACATTGCGTGATAAAATCCATATAAATTCATACGGATAACATGTTTAACATTGAGTTGGCCTCGTTTAATACTTCTATTACTTTTAAATTGTCTTCCTTTTAATGCATTATTTATTTGGATATTTATTACATTAGTACAGCTGCTTTGCAACATTGTAAAAAAATCGCTTTATAATAAACGTAAACGTACTAAAGCGGTAACCGTGACGTAATGTTTAGAGGCGTGTGCGTCGACGAGCCTCAGCCAATCAGAATCCAACTTCCGCCATGAGTCTTGAATCTATGCGGAAACATTAAGACATTAAGAGCTCGTCTCGTCAACACCAACATCCAGACGCGACACTTGATACACCAGGTTTATTCATTTATGTTACCTTATATTTTTGGGGGAACTCTTTTATGACAACATTTATATTGAAAACATAAACGGAAACGTATTAAACAATTATATAGATGTATACATAAGACTTGTTTTTTTTACAAGTGAGCATACATACATATACATATATATATACGTACATACAAATGTATGTTTTAATTTAGTATAGAAAAACACATTGCTGTTTAACTACAAAAGATTGATTTGAGATTATCTGGCAACCCGGGCAGTGGTCTGATCGCGACCAACGCGTCTCCTGCGACGGAGTTTAAAGCGGATGTTAAATCGTTTCAATAGGAGATCATGAGCGGCGCACAAGCTTACAAACGCCTCCGTGATGAAAACTACAGAAACTGGCTAAAAACAGCCGAAAGTCTTTCCATGCTGAGGCTCCGTCTGGAGGGTTTCATCGAAAAGGAAACCGAAAGTTTCCACAGCTCGCTTCTCAACAAACCTCATCTCAATGGAAAGACTTGTGCGCATGCGTGCGGTAATAAGAAAAACAACAAGGTAAACATTCAGCATTACAACAGATTATATATTATTTATATATTAATTGTTAAACCACAATAAACTTTGAGATACCTGAACCTTTCATCTTGGCCTGTAAGTATACAGGTGTTTATATAAAGGAAAACAGATGTAATGAAAACATTAAAGGCTCTTATTGACTTTATATAATAGCATTTGAGGAAGTGTAGTGCACAAGCCTTAAATAACCACGCCCCCTTGTATTGTTTCAGCCATACAATAAAAATACAAACAGGAGAAAATCAGTGTGAATAAGTTTAATCTTATAAATTGTGTTTTGCTGTTTTCTTTAGCAAACATTTTGCACATTGTGTAACACCTGGAAAGAGGAGATCAGTGCCAATCTTAAGAAGCCAATGTCTATTCATTGGAATAACTGCAGACCACATCTATGGCCGACAAATAAGTGGGAAGTTGCGAAGGTAAATCTGTAACTACTATTGCACTATTAATACATTGCGTTATATTAATATGTTGTATTAAACACTGTTGCGTGTGGGAAGGGTTGTGTTATATGTACAATGTTCCATGTCCTTATTTAAAATCTGATATCTTACATTGAGTGTTTTGTGTTTTTTATTGCAGGCATATATGGGACGTGGCCACAAAGATCACTGTACATTTGCAGAGTTTGACGTTTCTGCCATTTTTAATTTAATGAGTAACTGCAAACATTTCAAACAAATCCCATGTGTGAATCATGTAAGCATCCATTTAATTTATTATTACATAATATAGAGTGAATTGTCCTAAAGTGGGACGCTTACGTTTCAGTGGGTGTGGCCTCACCCACTGACCCTAAGTGTCCCACGTCAATGGGTCACATAGGTTGTAACACATTTTTCTACGTTTACTTTGAATGATTAGGTGGTTAATGTCAGGAACTGTGTGATGCATTCTCCCGACTTCAAAATGAGCAACGCAGACATGCAAAAATATCTGGCCAGGGTCCTGGATTTGGCAGAGAAGCTTGAACCACACATTTCAGGACTGAAAGATCTGAGGAAAGACATAAATGAGGCAAATTATTAACAATTTTTGTTTATCAGCTATGTTTAAAACAGAATACATACTGAATACTGCACCAGTAAACTGTCTAGTATCGTTTTATGTATAGCAGGAGAAACTGAAGGTATTATTCCATGACAAACGTTCCTAAATATGATCCTAAACATCATTCCTGCTGTATTTTCTTAAGTTTAACGCCATTTTGGACAAGAACTTCAGTCAGGCCTCGCAGTGTGAAGTCGATGGCAAACATGAAGACATTCAGAACCTGAAGGAGGTCCAGAAAGTTCTAGACTGTGAGCTGCAAGCTATGAAGGAGAAGTTTGAGGACTTTCTCCTCAACTCTGAGGAGAACCACGACAAAGAGCAATCAAAGGATCTCCTGGACTTCCTGGACCAAAACAAAGATCTTCTGGAGAACCTGGGCCCTCAGGCCAACAAACTGAAAGAGATGCAGGAGAAAGTGGACCAGCATGAACATCAGCTCATCCAACTGAATGACAGAGTGGACTATCTGAGCAAGGCGTTACAGGGTAAGAACTGGGCAGAACCTCATGAGGACTTCAGTTTAAAACCTTTGTTGACCTGTTGTTATATATTTAGTCTCATGCCAAACCTTTGTCATCCACAGATCCAGTGTCAACAGGCCACCCACTTAAATACAAGAATCATCTTTTTGAATATTCTCGTAAAAGGAATTGGCCAGAGCCTAAATTTACAGAGGACCAAGAAGCTGAAGGTAACAAATTAAAAGGCATTTAATATTAAAGCTGCAATCTTTTGCCTCTCTATCGCCCCCTCTGTTTGAAACACAAAACTGCAGATTACCCCACTTATATATTTACATTTGTTGAAGTCAAACTGACATTTAAATTACATTTCACAAGCAAGTAGAAGCAGATAAATTGTGGCACAAAATCTTTTGCTTGGGTTAAATAAAAGGAAAATTTGACAATTTTGCAATGCTACCTAAACACCTTTCTACAATTTAAAATCAACTGATAAATTATTATTATTTACAGGTTATAAGGGTAAGGTAGAGGTAAATGGAAAAACTTTTGTTGGCACAAAGGTTTGTAACAGCATTAAAATGGCCCATCAGGATGTGGCATACGTTGCTCTTCAGAACCTAAAACTACAGGCTGAAAATGAAGATTCAAGCTCTACAGTTTCATCAGTAGATTCAACTGAGCCTCTCTGTTCATCAGGTGAAATACAAGAGAAATCTCAGATCCTGTAAAAATACAGTACAATGCAAATGAAAGTTTATCTGATACTAACCTGTGACGTTTCAGGCTCTTTCTTTGGTAAGGTGACTGTGTTTCTTGATCGAGACGTTGCGTCTGATAAAAGCTCCACAGAAGAGAAGAACGCTGTTGAATCAGCTTATCA
Source organism: Yasuhikotakia modesta (assembly GCA_036877545.1). Lineage (NCBI taxonomy): Eukaryota > Metazoa > Chordata > Actinopteri > Cypriniformes > Botiidae > Yasuhikotakia > Yasuhikotakia modesta. Next base: position 556 of record JBAJNP010013257.1, on the reverse strand, counting down.
GGTTTTGTGGAACCACCTGGAAGGTGTTATGGGTCCGGTGGAAGGTCATTTGAAATCTTTAAAAATTCTTGACTATATAAAGATTAAATTATAAGATTAATACTTTATTTTTTGACTTACAAACAAACCATGTTAGCAATTGCCCTTTTTAGGTTTCTGGGAGAAATGTGTGGTTTTAAAACGCTTCCGGTTTTCATTCCCACAGCAGGTCAGACGCACAGGTCAGCAGTCCTGGATTATTTTTCAAAGTGTATTTTCCCAAAACCAGCTGAAGAGATTATTCATAATAAAGACAACACAACCATCTGTACACTTAGACTCAAAGGGAATTATACGTTTCATGACACAGGTGAATTCATCAGGTTTAAACAGAATAAATGAAAACAAAAATGTAAGTTACATTAAACCTTTTAACAACAAAAAATTGTGGATGTACCTTCATTGTTTGTATTGTAGTCGGCTCCAACAAGAAGAAACAGGCAGAGCAGCAGGCGGCTGAAGTTGCTGTTCAACATCTGTCAAAGATCCTCAACTGTTCTCCAATATCAGAAACTGA
>JBAJNP010013256.1:0-12350 GCA_036877545.1 Yasuhikotakia modesta | reverse complement strand
CCTGTAGCTTTTTTCCACCTGTACTGTCTGTGCTCTGCTTTTACTGTATGTAATAGTTCAGCTGTTGAGCTGAATTGAATCTTTATACCAACTCCAGCAGAATTGTTAATAGAATCTCTAACTGGAGTCATTAAGTTCAGCTCTTGTGCCGTTAGTCACGTAAAGCCGTCAGTGTTATTCAAAGCTTTGAATGCATTCAGTATTCAACATATATCCTGCAGTGTTGTACCCACAGTGATGCCACAGTGTCGTGTCAGTTATTGTGATGGTGTCGTGGTGTTGAGGCGTGTTGAGGTCGGCCCTGTCACTTAGGGTGCTGATGAAACGGTGTTTGCTGTCCGTAGGAACCCCAGCCCCACCTTAGGGGTGGAGTTAAACACTCTGCTGCTTCCAGGGGCTCAGAAGGCTGACAGGTACCCCACCCCATCATCAAAACCCTGCCCTAGCCCCACCAAACTCCCCAGCCTGCTCATATGTCTCCTTCACTGTCTTCATTCCCTTCAAGCATTTCTTCCAGATTGTTCCAGGTTTCATGCGGCTCCATTTGTTGTGTTTTTCCAGTGCAGTTTTTGTAAAATTGTGTTTGTATTTTTTCTTTAAATTACAACATTTGCATATATTTTGCATGGGTGACCTCACAGGGTCACAAAAAATCCAGGGTCATGTTTCAACCCAAAACCAAAAGCGAAAAAGAAATGTGAAGAGATTTTTTTCATTACAGCTTATGCCTGTCATGAAAATAATCTCGGTGCAGGGCTTAGTAAAGGCATGTTTTCTGTGTGCAAAAAGAATATTATTTTCTTTGTGGTTTTGGAGTGAAATATCATCTGGAGGTCTTATAAACTGTCTGTGTGTATGTGTGTCTGTCTGTGTGTGTGTGTCGTTGGACAAGCCTCTGCTGTTACATCAGTCTGAACTCTGGGAAATAACTTGTTTAAAAAGACTGTCAGAGTGTTTTGTAACACACGCATCTGTCTGTTCCTGCAGACATCACACTGTGACACGAGGGATTACTAAAGGTGTGAAGGAGGACTTCCGGTTGGCGATGGAGCGTCAGGTGTCGCGGTGTGGAGAGAACCTGCTCACAGTGTTGCATCGCTTCTGCATAAATGAAAAGATCATTCTAATCCAATCCCTGCCCTGACCCGACCCGTGAATGATAAACACATCCTCGCTTATGTTTTAATCGTATGGCCTGAACACACAGACAGACAGTGTCGTCGCATTCTCTGTTACGGTATCGTACAATGGAGCTATCAGGTGTGTTTGAAGTGGTGATTTTCTGCTGACAGCCACATGCTTAAAAAGATTTTATTGCAGGTTAACAGAAGCAATGACATTGTTAAAGACTTCTGTAAAGGTTTCATGACTTACTCTTTGTTGGGCGGGTTTGTGTTGCAAAATGGAAAATTTTGCTGGCAGCTCCTAAAAAAATAAAACATTTCTTCATGTTTGGTTTTGTATCCGTGATCTTTTCTCTTGTCAGTTTATATGTATTTTCTACATTCAGGCAAAACTGGAATGATCAAAATAAGTCCATTTGTTGGGTTATTAAAACTTGGGCTGACTAATGTTTGTAATAAGACCTAATGACTGTAATATTTCAGAAGTTACACTCAGTTTTATGTTGATGCAGAGCTGAAGTAATAATTTTCCCAGAAAGATTATGAAACATGCATGTTGCTTATATCATTTTCAGTCTATTTGTAATATAATTTAAATTATGCAAATTTAAAGCATTACTGTATCACAAGTTATCACAGAGTGCTTTTTCCTTCAAAATCCTGCAGGCTTGATTCAAATGTCTGTAGACCTGATGATTGTTCTCAAGATGGTTGTTCTTATTTGGTCACATTCAGATCTTCACTGGAGGCACTGAGCAGAGGGTGTGGAGATGCTGCAGTCTCTCTCGGATGGGCTGGGAAGTTCAGCCTGCAGAGATGCTCGGAGGTTGACCCAGAAGAGTGCTTGTTTAGCTGCTTCCTGTGGCCACTCTAGGTAGGTGCGCCTTGACATCATGGCCTTCAGCTGATAGTACTTGGAAGGAATGAGGTACAGGGGCAGCGGTTCGAGCAGAATGAGGACAATGCTATCCAGTCCTCGCGTGACCTTCTGGTGGTTGGCAAAGTAAAGTTCATAATGACACCATTCACTCTGGACGAAGTGAGACGAGAGCACGAAAACACATCTTCTGCTCTGCTCAATGCATCTGAGGATGTTCTGAACAATTGTCTTTCCTGGAACAAAGTCCTTCTCGTGGTGACACGCTCGCAGATCACTGCCCTCGAGTTTGGGCAGTAGTTGACCTTTGACCCACTCTGCATTTTTTTGGCTGTACGATACAAAAGCGTGGAAACACACCCCTTCCGTGTCCTCCGCTCTCTCCTGGGAGACCATTGCGTGGTGCTTGGAACGAGTCCATCTCCAAATCATCTTAAAGTACCAGGGGGCATCCAGCTTTTGGCAGAGAAGAGTGACAGCAATGACCAAAGAGATGGTAGGGACCAGAATGGTGACTGATAGAAGCCAGGCATTGCAGCAGATCTCAGGGAGGTAGAAGTCTTTCAGTCTGGTGTTGTGCAGGAATTCTGGGTAACTGCATTGGTAGCCGTCTGGCCAGTGCCCCAGAGTCACTGCAGGTCGTTGTGTTCCTCGCTGCGTCGCTCGCCCGTTTATGAGTGCAGTGAAATCACGCAGGGCACACGTACAGATAAAGGGGTTACGACTTGCATCAAGAGCTTTAAGACGCAGACAAGTGTCGAGGGTTCCCAGTAAAGGCGTGTGAAGGGAGTTTGATCTTACTAGCAGCTTCTGCAGGTTCGGGTAAGACTTACACGGGGGCAGATCCAATAAGCGATTAGCCGTTAGGTCTAAAACGCTCAGATTGTCCAAGACCGGAATATCTGAAGGAACTGTGGTCACTTGGTTATTTTGGAGATTTAGCACTCTGATGGATGTGGGTAAACATTTGAACACATTCTGGTCAAAGCTGTTCGATGATAAATCCAGGTGAATAATGTTTGGAGGCCAGACACAGCTGCCCTGCTCCTCAGTGTAAATCAGTTTATTCTGACTGAAATCAACATACTGCAGCGAGACCATAAGGTGAATTCTTGATGTCAAGGGTCTGAGATGTCTGAGGATGTTGCCCTTTAGAACCAGCGTTTCCAGGCCTGTCAGTGTCCTGCATTCTTTGTCTTGTTCAGAGAAGACCTTCTCAGTGAGGGCGCAATCAGACAAGTCCAACACCTTTGTCTGGCTGACAGACTTAGGGCAGGTCATGTGGACGATGGGTGTGTGTGTCACACTGAAATTTCTTGCAGGTATGTTGATGAAAAAATCATAGAGCTCCTCCTGATTGAAGAGGAAAGTTGTTACAGATGCTGTGTTTGTAGAAAAGGACTGCAGGACGTGGGCTGGAACTACATCCACACCACCTTCCATTTTGGTGATGGTAACGTCTGATAAAGAAAGCTCTTGAATGGAGGACATCAACACTGTGTTCACACAACTTGTCAGAATTTCCCAGGTGCTGCTCACCTGAGAGATTTCCAGGCTGATGGTGTGCAGAGGCTCTCTTTCCTGGAGGGGTGTGAGGAAATTCATCTCCCCGTCAACACTGGTGAATTTTAACTTCTTAAATGACACAAATGCATCCGCTGCAATTTCACGATCAAGTTCCCTGTTAGACAGCACAATAATGGCTTTCTCTGCATGGACGACCGTCAGACTGCTCCTGTCATACACCTTTATCTGGTCAGCATTGATAAAGATTGTTTTGAGGCTAATATTAACAATGTTTGCAAAGCCTGCGTTCCTTATTTCTTCTGCGCCCAGGCCCAGCCACTGCAGGTGTCTCAGAGTTGAAAATTCCTTCCCAAGGGCCATTGAAGAAAACATGTTGGACGAGAGGTCCAGGAACTGCAGATTACCTGCGTGATGTAAGTACAGCTGATTGGAGAGGTTTTGCAATTTGTTGTGGGACAAGTCCAGGATCTCTAGAGCAGGAGTCTGTTTGAATGTGTAGATGTCTATATGTGCCAAAATGTTCCAGGACAGATTCAGGAAATAAAGTTGTGGTGTTTCAGAAAAATCACGGTCCCTCAAAGCCTGGATGTGGTTGAGAGACAGATCTAGATCTTCTGTGGATGATCTGAGGTCAGTGGGGACGGAGGAAAGGTTTTGAGATGAATAATTCACTGTGATTCTCTTCATGGCCAGAATGACTGATGGAAGGAAGCAGATGAGCTGAAGAGCAACTAAGCAGCCCGAGAGCTTCATCTTTCTGCCGTCTGTCTGTCTGTCTCTCTGCTGCTGGAAGAAAAACATTTCCCAGTGTTTGCCAGGCAAATTCATTCACATTTTAACATGTTTGTAAATCATTGACCAGCCTGATATTTTGTACAGGCAGACATATAGATCGATTGTTTGAAAGGAAGGTAAATTAGATAGATACTTACTCGTCTGATGTTTCGTGTATCTGAGAGTTTTACGCTCATCTGAAACTGAGGATTTAAATAATGTTACTGAGCTTCTGCTTTTCCGCTGTTTCACTTCTGTTAACATGAAGTCTGTTGACAGTCACAGAGTTGCTCTGAGGCAGAGAAACATTGATGTGTTTTTAACAACTTCACTATCACTTAAATTTGTGTGGAGATCACCAATCCTCACAACGTGATTGTCGTAAATGATTTTGTTGTGAAATACTGTGTGTAATGTAAAAAAATGAGAATTATTACAAATAACTAAACCTCAGTCAGTATTGTGTGTGTGTATAAAATCACACTTCCTTATTTCATCACAACAGGATTGGGTTGCTGTCATTTAAGTTTCCATTACAGTAACAAAGACTGTAACGCTGATCACTTGATCTCACAAACACAACTCTTTAGACACAGAAAATGTTGTTGCCATTCACTGTGTGTGTGTGTCTAAGCAACCATAATATTTTATTTAAGTCTGTGGTCTCTTATCGCACCATTTAAATGATTTCTGTCTGTCTCTTGTAAAGTTCATTCTTGTTTATCTGCATGATAAACATTCAACATGACCTCAAGTGAGCTGCCTACCTTGACAACATTGTACGTGATCGTAGGTCTGTTCCAGATGCCACGATTGGTTAGTTTGTCTAAAACAGACACCCCTCACAGAGGGGGAAATCCCAGAATGCATTGCTCTGTTAGCTAGTAACTTTTAATGAGGAAATATGCTATAGAGAAAGTCTAATGTAAAACTGTTCTGGAATACTGAATTAAATGTTTAAGGAAATGTTCTGAATTAATGTTTGGGGCAGATAACTAGGTTTGGGGCAGGGCTGTTGGGTTGTTGCTCGTGTTGTTTTCTCTCCTCAGGCTGATGGTCTGGTCTGATCTGATCACACATCCCTTCAGGCCGCAGACTGTCACCCGACTCAATCACAGCCCTCCATAAAACTCCAATCACATCATGCTGCCTGAGTCTCAAACACAGGTTCACAGTTACATTGTGTTTGTGTGTAAACCACCTGAGAACAGTGTAATGTCTTTAGAAGGTTATTGAAGCCATTTTTCTGCTGTGACATTAGTGAAGATCATAAAATGTTTCAGAACATTTGTCAGAGAAATTATTCCAATTATTGAAATGATTATTATTGCACAGTATTTAATGTTTACTAAAACTACAGATTTCATCCGTCATTTTGTCAGTTGTGTTATATTAATAGATGTGATGAAATGTTGGACATAATGCCTGAAGGAAACAGAAAAAGAGGCAAGTATACCTGTAAATAAGATAATACTTTTACTGTGAATTTCAAGTTAAGCGTTTGTAAAATATGAGGTATAAATGTTATCAGAAACTAAATATGATCACAGTGTGTGAACATTGTGTGCAGTGGCAGATATGAGTCCAATGTTAGACTGTTAATGAATAAATTGATGTTAGTGTGAGAAATGTTTAGCCACACAGCCTGCAGTAAATGTTCAGTACAAGCCAAATTAAATTTACACTGCCGATGTTCCAGAAGAGACATCTAATGCTTGTCTTATTGCTGTTTTCCATCCCTCATCATCTCTCTCTCTCTCTCTCTCTCTCACATCATGAGACAGGATCAGAGTTCAGGTTAATCATTGATCAAAGGTTTGTCTTCCAGCAGTCACAGATCTTCAGTGTTTATGTGTGAGTCTCAGTAGCCATTCTTGATAGATTCTCTCATGTTTCATGTCTTCTTTCATCACTAGAATTGTCTCTTTTGCTGCTCAGAATGAGCTGATATTGTGAGCAGAAGTTTGGATCAGCTGTGGTTGCGTGGGGACCAGATTTGACACCAGTGCTTCATTCACAATGTTGTGTTTCTCTGTCTCACTTGTGTCTCGAAATGTGTGCTTCGTTTTCCTGTCGTTGAGTTTGTGGAGGAAGACAGAGTGTGTCCTTGGAAAACAACACAGACTCTGGTATCAACCTCTGAACCAAAGTCAGTTCCAGTCTGGAACGTTCCCCAGCGGTTTTCTTTGGGGTGTGGCGACTTCTGCATTTCCTACTGAGGGTTCCTGGGATGAAGACGGGAAGGGAGAGTCTGTGTGGGACAACTTCATCCATCGCTCGCTTGCAGGCATCAACAACACCCGTGCGGATACGGCGGATGTGGCCAGTGACAGTTACGTTCTGTGGCCGGAGGATCTGAGATCAGTGCAGTATCTGGGAGTGAAATTCTACGCCTTTTCCCTGTCTTGGCCACGACTTTTTCCAGATGGCAACGCCACATCAGAACCCAACCGGGCTGGAGTTGAGCACTACCGGCGTTTGATCAGGAGGGTGAAGGATCTTCACGTGGAGCCTGTTGTGACGCTGCATCACTGGGATTTGCCTCTGACCCTTCAGGAGCGTTTGGGAGGCTGGCTGAACCAGAAGATGGTGGATGTTTTCGCAGATTATGCAGCATTTTGCTTTAAAACATTTGGTGGTGAAGTTCGGTACTGGCTCACACTGCACAACCCCTTTCTGCTGGCCGTCCAGGGGTACGGCACAGGAGCTCACGCTCCAGGGGTGACCGGAGACCACGCTGACCCCTTCATTGCTGCACACAACCTCATCATGGTGAGTTTGGGTTGAAGAGGTCAGAGGTCAGCTGCTGAGAAAGAAACAATATTTATAGCTGAAGTTTATGAGTGAAGCACAGAAAAGCTTTAGAAGAAAAAGCAAATGAAGCTGTAGCCATTAAGATTTTTGCAGTATGAAAACATTTTAATGTCACAAAAATTGTCAAGAAATTGTCACAATGCAAAGATTTTGCCAAATATATTTATTTATATTTTGGAGAGAATTTCTATTTTATATCTCATTGAAATGAATTTGTGTTTCAAATGAGTATGTATTTTATAATACTATATTTTATCGTCAATATTTTAACAGGAGAGAACAAAATAATAACAGCATTAAGTAACTACTCCAGCCAACGTTAAGCCCAAACAGTGGATAACATCTGCATATATATGGACATGATCTGTTCTGTGTAAGTTAGATTCTGTGAGGAAAGCACCTTTAGATTTGTGTTTGTCTTGTGTCTCTACAGGCACACGCTAAAGCTTGGCACATTTACGACAAACTCTTCAGACCTCAGCAGCACGGACGAGTCTCCATCTCTCTCGCTTCTCATTGGGTGGAGCCTCTTCACGGCCAGGTCACATCAGCCAGTGTGGAGCTCTGTCAGAAGTCGATGGAGGCTGTGATTGGTTGGTTCGCAGAACCGATACATGGAAGCGGAGACTATCCCCCATCCCTGAAGGCGGCCAATCGCGGGGTCATTCCAGAGTTCAGCCCTGAGGAAAGACTCTGGGTGAGGGGAACAGCAGACTTCTTCTCCCTGGCCTTCAGTCCAGAAACTCTGAGGGTGGGCAGAGGTTTGGCCAGGTTCGGTCAAATGGTGACGCTGGACCTGAGGAGCATTCTTGTGTGGGTTCAGCAGCAGTACGGCGATCCGCAAGTTCTGGTGGCGGAGAGCGGCTGGTTCTCTGACGCATCTGTTGGAGTGGAGGACACGCTGGCCATTTACCTGCTGAAAAAATTTATACTCCAGGTGCTGCAAGGTGTGTGTATGTGTGTGTTACAGCACGTTTACCCAACACCGTGAGTAAATGATTCCATTGGTTAAAGTCTCTTCACATCCTCGGTTTAACATTTATTTTTATGCAAATATCTTTTTTCTGTGGAAGGTGCAGGACCATTAAATATTGCTCCAATCATCTCATTTAGTCTGGATGTTACACTTGCCTGTTCAATTCTGTATGTGTTCATCTGTTAGAGGAGGGGCGGGATCTTATGTTTCAAAGCTAGCATGCTATTACTAACCTCTCCCTAAGTTATAACACATGCAATATCTGGTTGATTAAAAACTTGGTGGGTTTGTAGCGGTTTCTGCAGACGGTGTGAAGGTGTTCGGATACACTGCCTGGAGTCTGGTGGACGGGTTCGAGTGGACTAACGGTTACAGAATGAGGAGGGGACTGTTCTACGTCGACTTCAGCCAACCACAGAGACGCAGACTCCCGAAGACCTCCGCACACTTCTACAGGCAGATTGTCAAGGACAACGGCTTCCTGGATGACAGTAACACACCACACATGCAGGGCCAGTTTCCATGTGACTTCCACTTTGGTGTTTCTGACTCTGTACTGCAGGTGGGGAAAAAAGAAATTTCTTTTGTTATTATTAGCAAAGACTTTGGCTGTTTTTAGCACATTTTAATTTTAAAATGTGTTTTAAAATTGTCTGTGAAAGTAAACGTAAAGTCTAGCTGTTTTTCACTCTGAAATGTCATTATTTACATTTATGCCCTTATATTTCATCTAAGGTGACTTGCGGTGCATTTAAGCTGTACATGTGATGAGTATGTTAAAGTCATGTGGGCTACATGGTTTTACTTCCTATGGAAGTAAAATGGATTCTGACTTTCATCTCACTTGTTTCTCTCGATCATCTCAGGTGCATTTGCGGCCGTTCTCACCTCAGTTCACTGACCCCCACCTGTACCGTTGGAATTACTCTGGTGATGGTTCTCTCAGACCCGTGACCGGGATCCTGCTTCACACCCGCAAGGCCCAGTGCACAGACTTCCTGTACATTCAGCGCCACCTCTTCCTCATAGGGCTCACGGGGTCGTCGCACTACCGGTTCGCCCTAGACTGGGCGGAGCTTGTGCCCACTGGTGATGCCTCGTCTGTGGACCCTGAGAAGCTGCGGTTCTACAGGTGTGTGCTGAGCGAGGTCAGGAGGAGAGGCATCTGGCCAGTCGTAACGCTGTACCACCCCAGTTACAGGTCACCCTCGCTGGGCCTGCCCCTGCCCCTGCACTCTAATGGTGGCTGGAGGAATTACAGCACTGTGGAGGCATTTGTCAAGTACGCCACTTTTTGTTACCGGGAATTTGGCGTGTTGGTATCCATGTGGATCACCGTAAATGAGCCGAACCGGCTGATAGAAGCGTACAGCGGACCAGCCGAGGACAGACAAGCGGCTGCGCGTCACATGTTGCTGGCACACGCGAAGGCTTGGCATGTTTACGATAGACATTTTCGCCAGCAACACGGGGCGATGGTTAGCTTTGCGCTTCATGCTGACTGGGCAGAACCTGCCAATCCGTTTTTAAAATCTCACGAAGCTGCTGCACAGCGGTTTCTGTTGTTTGAACTCAGCCGTTTTCTTGATCCTCTGATTGGCCATGAAGGTCCTGCTGTAAATGAGGGGCGGGGAGGAAGCAATGCCACACCTCCCACTCTGATTGGCTTCAGCAAAGATGAGAAGAAAGAGCTGAAGGAAGCGCTGGACTTCATTGCTCTGAATCACTTCACAACACGTTTAGTGTCACCACGGAACCCAAGCCCAACCAAACCCCAGAACCAGGAGCACGGCTGTTCGCTGATGCATGACCTCACCTGGCCATCCTCACAGCTCGGACAGGCCGTCGTGCCGTGGGGTCTCCGCCGGATGCTGGGCTGGTTGAAGAATCGCTATGGTAACAGCCTTCCCTTCATTATCACCGCCTCAGGGGTGGATGACCCAGCAGCACTCAATGATCAGCTGAGACAGAGTTATATCAAGAACTACCTGCAGGAGGCGCTAAAGGGTGAGTGATGAACAAAAAGCAGCTGTTGTTATGGTTGTTATCAAATCAGACAGATTATCACAATAATATAATAAAATAGTAATAAAAATAATAAAATAATATATCTTCATAATCCTCATTATTCATTTGTGATGTAGCTGTTGTTGAGTTTGTCTCAGTCCATACTGACGAATGTGGAGTTTTTTACATTTAGATACAAACACTATAGTGATTTATTAAAGTTTATTACAGTAACTAAACATGTCCCTCACGTCCCTGTCAAACATCACAGCAGGTTTAATCAGGTTAGAAACTCTTGATAAGAGTCATTCAGACATGATGAGTAACATGTTATCTGCAGCGGGTCATAGTCTAAATGCTGTTTATGAGCTGATTTGTGCTGACGAAGATCATGAAACTTTATAGCCTCTGCCTCTGACTTCTACCTAAACATTTCACTGTGTGTGATTTAGTAAGTAAAGTAAAGGATATACAGTGTTTCATGTATTCTGTGTAATATATTTTTTGGGACCACATGTTTGTTTGTAGATATTGGTAAACAAAAAACAGACTTTTGAAGGCTCCATTGTCACACTATAAAACAGCTAATCAAGCATAATAAGATAGTATTATTATGAGCTGCAGTGTTCTGCTGTATGACAGACTGCATACATCACCACAGCATTTACAGTTAGTCCAGCTGTGTACAATCTAATAATGTTGTTCTCTCTCTAAGCAGCTTATGAGTTGGATGGTGTCAATCTACGAGGATTTTATTTTTGGAAACTCCAGGACACTCATGATCTACGATTCGGTCTCTTCAGCTCTGTGTCTCAACACTCACAACCCAAAGCCTCTGTTCAGCTTTACCGTGACATCATCACTCAGAGGGGCTTCCCGTCCACCCGGGACCTCGAATCTTTGTCCTGCCGGCAAGCAGACAGTGACAGGAGCTGCAGGATCTGCAGGCGGATAGTGGAGAACAAACCTCTGCTGTTCTTCAGTGTCAGCACCTTCACGCTCTGTGCTCTCATCATCCTCTCTGTGCTGAGGAAGAGGAGGGTGAGGGCGCCTGTGTGTGTCCAGAGGATTGCCATGAGCAGAATGACACACACAGCTGGGCGTCTGCGCCATTAAACCTGTTCCAGACCTGAAAATCACGTCAGGACAGAAAAACAGCAAGATTGTCTTGTAAAAGTCTGATTTCTGTAAGTCTGATGACTCCTACTGATGCTTTTTACGTGCTACATTCATTTCAGTGGCCATGACCTGATTAATATTAATATTAATGCTGTACAATAGTGAGGCAGCAGTAATGTGATTGTGTGTGTCAGTTTAATTAACTACATATCAGGAAGACATTCATTCTGAGCAAATGAGGATGTCCTTATTTGTAAAAACATGTTGTTGTAAAGTTGTAAAAGTTTTCTGTTAGGATTGGAGTGTGGATTAGGGTTTAGTTTATTTTGTTTAAAAAACCTATAAAACTATGGAATGTGTGCAGATGAACCGTTTCCTTTCATTTCATTTATATTGTCTTAGATGCTGGAGTGATAAATGAGAGTAAATAATGAGAGATACTCACATACTCCATTTATTCACGTGGGTCATTTGTGGTTTAAATCTTTTTGAATTGACACATTTGTTAAGTGTGTCATTATGAATTATTTATCGTTTCATTTTTAGCATGTTTGCATTATGTTTTTGTTTCTTCTCTGTGTTTCATATTAAATGAAGACCGTGTACATTTAAAGCGTAATTTCTGTGGTGTCCAGCAGAGGGCAGCAGATGCTCATAGATGAACCAGCGGTGAAGTTGAATCATTTCTTGTTATTTGTGTCGCTTGTTGGCGGTTTGAAGTGTTTGTCTGTGTCTGTGATGGAGGTACAGCAACATGCGTTAATACTTCAGTATGTGCGGGAGGCTTGTGGGTTTTTAGGGCGATTGAAGTTCATTTGTGCGCGTTTAATACTCGTGGCGTTAAGAGGACGTGTCGCGTGCGCTTCTGTGTTCAAACGTCTTACAGTCATTTATCAGCGTCCGTCCGCGCAGCATCCCGTCACCATGGAGACGCCATGGAGTGTGTTTGCCTGTGACGCGCTGCAGCTGCGTTAACGCTCGCCTGTGACGCGCTGCAGCTGCGTTAACGCTCGCCTGTGACGCGCTGCAGCTGCGTTAACGCTCGCCTGTGACGCGCTGCGTTAACGCTCGCCTGTGATTTAGACGCGCTGCAGCTGCGTTAACGCTCGCCTGTGATTTAGACGCGCTGCAG